>JADBJO010035530.1:0-12147 GCA_016801955.1 Conus betulinus | reverse complement strand
GTGTGTGGTGGGGGTTGTGTGTGTGTGTGTGTGTGTGTGTGTGTGTCCGTGGGGTCAAAATGTGTCCCTCGCTCCAGACAAAATACTGGGCCGATCTTTCTGATAATTTTACGTGGACCGTACACATATCGGGTGACGATGATAGCGAGTTTCATTAATCCATTTATAGCATGTTACTAACAGATATAACGGCCATAACGGTTTTTATCTTTTTAGAATATCTCAGGAGGTACTCGACGATCTATCTGGAACTGTGTAGGCATGTTCATTATGGGTAATCAGATGATGCCTCGAGGTAGATCGATTGACCGTTAAGCCGTTTTACTAACAGGGAGCACTTAGAATGGAACGAACCGAACCCCCCAAATGCTCTGTGTGTGTGTGTGTGTGTGTGTGTTGTGTGTGTGTGTGTGGGTGTGTGTGTGTGTGTGTGAGTGTGTGTGTGTCCGTCCGGTGGTCAAAAGTGTGTTCCACTTCCCGTTACTAAAGACTATAACGGCCCATAAAGGTTTTTTTTTTTATAGAATATCTCAGAAAGTACTTGGACCGACCTTTCGGAAAAAATGTGTAGGCCATGTTCATTATGGTCCCAGATGATGCCTGATGTTTTATTAACCGTTATATTCGTACTAAACGGATATAACAGCCCATAATGTTTTCTTCTTAATGGAAAATCTCAGAAAGTATTGACCGATCTTTCTGAAAATTTGTAGGTATGTTCATTACGGGTCACAGGACTGATGGCCGAATGTTACCAGAACAGCCGTTACTAACAGCTATAACGGCCCCAAAGGGTTTTCCTTCTATGGAATATCTCACCGCGTATTCAAAAATAAACTGGGGGAGTACGTTATATGCTTTGCATCATGTTTCATGTAAAACACAGAGTTAAGGCCGCCAGAATTTTCGTCCTTATTCAACCAAGTTTAACCCTGAAATGACCCTGGCATCGGGGAACAAGTCCAAGCAACCATAGGAGAAACGTTTGCCTCGCTTATTCTGCTGAAAGAGGATCTTAAGGCCCTTAAGAACAACTTCAACCAAGTGATGACTAGATCAACATTCAGGGGTCGTAAGGCAATGACAGCCCATGCCGTCGGTCACTTGCAGCATCTTGGAAAGGTGTGACACAAGGAGCAGCTAAAGCCACACAACTAGAGGATGGACAGAGTATGGGTCTAGAAATTAAGAATGGAAAGCAAAAGGAGTTTGAACCGACAGTTGAGGACATTGAGGAAAACGTACGTAGACAAAAATAGCAGGAAAAATAAAGCTTTTAATATTACAAAATGCCTGACCAAGCTGACACGATCAGGACCTAGATGTCAACCGTCTCAGGTAGAAGACATACTCAAAAGGTGAACAGAATACCGCTCTGAGCGCTTACAACAATAAAAAGCAAATTATTTCCAAGTGTACAAGAGTACAGAATTATTCAAATGAGGATGACCTTCAATGCACCGTGAAGAAGTCGTAGCGGCGGTGAAATTGCTAAAATGTGGGAAGGACACAGGCACTGACAACATCTCTTGCAGTGCTCTTGAAGCATGGCGGAGAGGCAGTAGTAACCAAGAATATATTTGCTATCTGTAACAAACTCTTGCACACTAGTGAGACGCCAAGCCATGGACTCAATCACTAATCATCATCTTGCCCAAGTAAGGAAATGTCTTACACTCACTGCCAGAACAGCTGCACTAGTAAGTTTGATCAGCAATACCAGTGAAGTAGCACTCAAGCTAATTCAGAATAGAAAATCACAATGCCACTCTTCTAATTTTCGGCCACGTGGCCTTTTTCAAGAGAAAAAAAAAACCACAAAACAATGCAACTACGTGATGTCATCTTTGGCAACTGATGGACATCACGTAGTTGCACTGTTTTGTTTTGTTTTTTTTTTTGAAAAAGGCCACGTGGCCGAAAATTAGAAGAGTGGCATAGTGATTTTCTATACTGTTTTCTTCCCTTTGGAGGACTATTGCTTTAATTCAGAATAGATTTCAGTCGCCAGCAGATGTTCTTGTTGATGAAGAACAGACTGGATTCCACACAGGCGGAAAAGAGCTATCAAACAGGTCTGTAAACTTCATCTTTTGCAGAAATCACCCCAAGCAGCAGAGAGTGTTTATCACGTCTTCATATACTTCAAGAAAATGCTCACAGGAGGCATTAGGAGCCAAAGCGAAGAAATGTATCATTGGCCAAAACTACGGCCCAAGGACTGTACTCCAGGAAAGCGGTGCATTACTCATATGGGTTGCAATTAGAACCGTGTTGCCATATGTCAGATGGAGGTCATTCAGGTCTGCTTCCGACCTTCTCCTCTGCCACGTTGTATCTCTGTTTGATTAAATCTTTATTGCTTGTACAATACAATCCCTTGCTGTTGTGTTTGTAGCGATTAAATCTGTTTACTTTTTTTTTTTTTTTTATAACAGTCTTCTTCCTAGTGTTATACTGTTGAAGTCTAGGAATGAATGGCATCTGTTGGGATAGATTAAGCATTTTTAGTCTTATATATCTTAAAAAGCGGTTTTTATTTGTTTGTTTTTGATTTTTGTTTTGTGGCTTTTTTTTGTCTACGTTTTCCTCAAGTGTCCTCACATTGTTGTCAGACCTCTTTGCTTTCCATCGTTGTGTCTTTGACCGATTCCCTTGCTTATAGCGCTGTGTTCCCAATCCTTCCTCACTCATTCCTGTGTGGATCTTAGTAGTCCATTTGTCACAAGATAGATATTGCTAGTTGATCTATGAACTGGGATTTCATTGGGCTTAACTTAACCGTATGACCTTTATTGACCTGCTCTGGTCATCACGACTCGGTTGGAGTTGTTTGTAAGGGCTTTAACTCCGGGTCCTGATTGCATAGTAGAACAGAGGCAAAAAAAACGTTTGGGGGTTCTTCTTCGGGGCTCCCATGACTTGCTTTTGTTCCTGCGAGTCACGATCGTTTCAGTTTATCTAGATTGAATTCAAGAGACTAAAATTCTGGCAGCCCCCCCAGACCACCCCCCCACACCCTCATAACTTCACTATGTAAAACTTAATTTTCATGAAAAGTAATCGATAATTTGCACCTAAACCCTTTTCTAACCAGTATTTCCTGTTACCACCTTAAGTTATCCGCTGGCACACCTCTTCCCTTGAAATAGCGTTTTTATGAACCACGTTCCTACGGTATTAAGTCTACCTACCCGGAATTATGATAACATTTTTGTAGACAAGCAATTAATTAAGGATAACGTCAACAACAGTTTAAATAAATCAGGAGGATGAAGAAGCAAAATTAAGAGAACAATGCCCCCCCAGCGAGAGTAATGCTACAGTATAGACAACACAGTACGACAAAAAATTTTGCGAAAAAGACATGTGATTTTCTCTCCGATGTTTTGATTGTGTTGGTATGCACGTATGGATATTTGATAGTGTTTAAACGGTCTTTTTGGTTGATTCTCTGTCTCTTTTTTAAACACACAACATGTCTATTGTGCTCTTATCAATCACTTCCCTAGTCCTTCTAGCCGGTGGGGGGGCGCTTATCTCTCTCCCTCACCAATCCTCTCTCTCTCCTCTCTTCAATCTCCCTATCTCTCTCTTCTCATCTCGCTCTCTCCCCCCTCCTCTCCTCTTTACACACACACAACCACACACACACACACACAAACACACACACACGCACGCACGCACGCACGCACACACACACACCACACACACACACACACACCACACACAACACACGCACACAGACAAACCACCACACACTCACACTAACTTTGGAATGTCCACGTTTCAATAGCCCTTACGCCCCCCCCCAAAGCTCATCCAGCAAAAAGACTATATCTCAATAATGAAATCCAACTCAGGAAACATTGACTGTCCACGTGTGGACTCCCTTAGCTACTGGTTTTATATCTGAGCTACGGTTTTTTTTAATATCTTAGCTACTGGTTTTTAAATCTAGCTACTGGTTTTAATATCTGCTATCAACCCTTTTCCAATCCGTCAGTCTTCCCGCTGCAACTGGTATCTTTGACCGAGTTTTTTGTTTCATGTATGAAAAAAAACCAAAAACATCGCTGGTATCTTTCCTACCACATACACCTTCTCTACTACACCCTCACCTGAGCCCAACGGCCCCTCTCTCTAATCCCGTTTTTATGGGGGGGGGTTTGCGGCAATGAGATGATGTATTCTATCCCACAACATGATTTTCCTAACCGGGACGTCTTGAGGATCGTGTCCCCCATCTAGGTCATTATCTTTTATGTTTGCAGGTTGCAAATTTGATCTTGATTTCAGTCCTGTATTTTAAGGTGAAGGACTGTGTGTCTGCCCGCACGCAGATGGGGCTGTTTACAGCTGGATTTCTTTACTTACTTTCTTTGTTTTTTTTCGTTTTATTCCTTTTCTGAACAGAAGAAGAAGAAGACAGAAAGAGGAATGCGACCGAGAGAAGATAGCAGAAGGAAGATACTGAAGACACGACGACGCGCGACGGTATGACGACTGATCGATGATTCATCATCATCATGATGAGTCGGTAATGATGATGATAGTTGAGAATCAATTATAGAAGGTTGATGGTTCTGAGTTTGTTGCTTTGAAAATCGTTCCCACAGCCCCTCTCTCTCTCTATTCTCTCTATCTCTCTATACTCTTGCTCTCTCTCCTCTCTCTACACATACAGCACGCACCGCACTCACTCACCCACTCACGCACGCACGCACGCACGCACGCACCGGGCCAAGCACCGCAACGAACACACACTACACACACAATACACACGCCCGGCCGCACCGCATGCACAAACACACACCAAGCTCCGCACCGACCTGACATCCCACACCACCCCCTTTACCTTACCAAGCCCATCATTCCAGCAGGACTTCTGTGTTAAAGCTATTCACACGACACTGAAACAAAAGAACTTTCAGCAGTCACAATTACATGCAAAAAATAAACCCTTTTTCTCTTCCTCTTTTTATGTGTGTATACACTGTTGTGTTTCTGGTTGGGTGGTGGCTTTCTGGCTATTGGTGGGGTCTGGGTTGTGTTGGTGTGAGTAAGTGTGTTGGTGTGTGTGTGTGTTGTGTGTGTGTGTGTGTGTGTGTGTGTGTGTGTGTGTGTGTGTGTGTGGTGTGTGTGTTTGTAGTGTGTGTGTGCGTGGTGTGGTGTGTGTGTGTGTGTGTGTGTGTGTGTGGTGGTGTGTGTGTGGTGATCGAGAGAGAGAGAGAGAGAGAGGAGTAGAGAGAGGAGAGAGAGAGAGAGGAGAGGGAGACGGAGAGAGAGAGAGAGGATGAGAGAGAGAAAGAGAGCAGCTTACTCATACAGATTTGAAAATAGGAGACGACAATGAAAAAAAAACAACAATGATGGCCACGAATTAACAACAAGTAAAACATAATAACTGTACTTTTCCGATAACTTCTATTGATATTGTTTGGTGCAACAGTTTGCTGTGAGACACTGACGAAACACACACGCCGCGAGAGAGAGAAGAGCGAGAGGAGGAGAGAGAGAAGGAGAGAGAGAGAGAGAGAGGGGGTGGGGTCTGATTTTTTTTAATTGTAAGGCCACCGGACCTGTACACAATGGGGTACACGTTTGCTGAGAATAAAATGAAAATGGGTAGGGGTTCGTCATCAGCAAAATGAAGGAATTCTTTCCAGAAACACAATAAGCAAACAATTACAAGGGGAACTAATTCGGTGAAAACAAAAACCAGGATAAACCAAAATATTTTCACTTGCGTTTGAAGCCAATCACAACACATTTTCATATATCTAGTTTCCGTTCATAAGTTTTATGTCTAGTTTTTTGTGCATGAAAAATATATACATTGCCAAATTTCGAAAGGATCATCATGTTTTCAGATTGCATCAAATAAGCTAAACAATCGCCATTGGATAGGAATAGAATCTTGATAAATATTTTTTTCTCGCAAATATGAGTATTTTAAACATTCAAACAAGAAATGGAATTCGTTTTCAATTTTATTACAAAATGGACAGTTTTTTTGGTGTTTGTCATAGAGAGAGAATTGTTTAAGTTGGCCGTAGATTGTGAACACATGCAAGAGGAGCTAAATGTCTGATACTGACAGCTCAAAAGACATTGATCGAATAAATAGTTTCCTGAGTTATGAAAAAAAGTGCATCACGGGATGTGATGTGATTAAATAAAAGCTCAATTTCATATCGCAGTTAGAAATGAACACAATATCCACAATGACCCTCATTTTTGCCCTGCAGCCTTTGTTGTCTCATACCTCTCATGCCCTTGTCTGGTGGGAAGTCTACGAGTGTATTTCATCACTGCTGTTGACGATAGTGTGTGCCAACTCAAATCTTTTGCATAAGAAAACAGATATCTGACCGCATATTTTGCATAACATGTCCTTTGAAAAAGAGGCCCCGTATTTCATAAGACTCTCACGACAAGATGCAGTAATCACAATTTCCATTACAACCTCATCTGAAATCGGATATGATATCTTTATTTATCTCGGAAAAAAACTGCATATGGCATTGCATACTTGTAAATGGAATGGGTCCCATCATCTGAATAGGAAAACCAAGGTTATTGCAATCATCCATCATGTCTAACATAGGAGAACAGGTGACAATACTGATGAACACATACTCGGGATCAGAGTTTGAGCTGATTCAGAAAGTATTCGTCTGTGACAAACAATTGTTCTCAAATATTGTTCATCTGACTTTCCTCTGGATCATCAGAAGACAACAGATTTTTCTAAACAGTGAAAAAAAACCACTAATGGGCTGGTTGGGCTTTATTTTTTTAATTCAGAGAAATATGCAAGGAAAATATGTAGCATCCTTAGTATGTATGGAATCCCAAAGAATTAAAATGCTGGAAATATGGGTTTTGCACAGGACAATAAATTGTATGAAAGAAAAAAACAAACGTAAGGAAAAGATAATAGAAGCTAAAGGCTTATTTAGAATATGGAGGGAAAGACGATTACAATATTGGAAGGAATCACTATTATGAAATCATCAAGGCTGTCAAAACAACACGTGTTTGGATGCTGTTATCAATCATAAATACTGTCAAAACTTACACATGTCTGGATGCTGTTATCAATCATAAATACTATCAAACACTTGCAAACATCCTGAATACTGTCAAACGTTTACACACGTTCGTTTGATGCTGTTACGAAATGAAATAATACTGTAACTTACAATCTTTGGTTGCTGTTACCAATCACTAATACTGTCAAAATTACAATCTTTGGTTGCTGTTACCAAGTCACTAATACTGTCAAAACTTACACATGTTTGGATGCTGTTACCAAATCATTAATAATACTGTTAATGTTTACACACTTTTTAGATGCTCTTACCAAATCATTAATACTGTTAAAGTTTATACATCGCCGGATGCTGATACCAAGCCCCAGCCACCCCATACACTGTGCATTGAAGTGACTCCAAACATACTGTCAGTTTGTCAGGAATAGAGAACAGAACAAAAGAACGGCTTTAAAGAGTATAAAAAGGGGAGGAATCGTTCTGTCAGTTTTAGATCTGTAAGCCACAGTGCTGAAACCAATGAATAGTAGGAAATTTCGAACACAACTCATAAAGGGAGAGTAAAAATGCTGAAAGTACCTGCCAATATTTTAGAGCGTGTAGAAATGTACGCCATGTATAAACCGCGCATAAATGTAAAAAGATTTGGACAGATGTCCTCTCTCATGTGAATTACTACGTTGTAATGTCACACCAACTAACACAGAGCAAAGTTTTGCTGAACCTGCAAAATTAAAATGGATACAAATGGGAACTGTATACAGAATCATGTAACTAATGTGGTATTGAAAGAAATGGGAATTACTGAATGTCACCGCCGTAGCTTTCGTAGCAATGAAACAAATTATTGCGGGATACATACTAGAGATTTTTCTTTTACAAAGATAGAGAGATCTGAAGGCCTCTTTTAAGCACGTGTCTCCTTATGGAATATAAAGACTCAAATACAGAAAAGACAGTGTTACTTGGAACGAGAAAGAGTTTCCACGATACTTCTTTTGATTTTATCATTTTACTTGCAAAGTAATGTATATACAGGTGTAAGAATTGAAGAAAAAAACAAACTATTTTTCTCGATCAAAAATGATAGATAGATTTAACAAGATGCAAGCATATAAACGTACTCCCAGTTTATCCTGAATTACGCGTGTGAGATATTCCATAAAGAGGGTAAAAAAACCGTCTTGGGCTGGTGTAAACCGTTCGTAATGGCTATTCTGATAAACATCGGCCATCATCTGTGACCTATAATGAAACATACTCACACATTTTCAGAAAGATCGGCCAAGAACTTCGTCATCCCGTGACCCATAATGAACTCACCTGCAAATTTTCAGAAAGACCGGCCACGTACTTTCTGAGATATTCTATAAAAAGGAACAAACCATTATGGGTCGTTATAGCCATTAGTAAACGTCTGGAGCGAGAGTGGAAACACATTTTGACCACAGACGGACGGACACACCACACCACAACCACACAACACACACACACACACAACACACACACACACCACACCACACACACACACACACACACACACACAGAGAACATTTCTTCGTTCCCATTCTAAAGGTACTCCCTGTTCTATAAGAACTGGGAGCACAAAAACACTTTTGTGGAAGAGCGTACAGTAGTTAAAAATCAAAACAGAGGGTGAAATGGACCAACTTAAAAATCTTTATTTGACTAAAATGATGCTGAGTCCGCAAAATAGTGTTGTGTATAGCGAGGGAAATATCAATATATTGTTAGTGCTTTCTGTACATAAATCCTTCTCTGATTGTAAGTATTTGTAAAACATCGATTACACCAGCGCAGAGTGGCAGTGGCTCTACTATCCATGTCTTCATCCTACCTTCTCCTTCTCCCTCCTCATTGCAACCTAATCCCTACCCACCCTGGCCCATTCCTCCCTTTTCTTCCTCTCTCACTCCAGTTTTGTTTCTCTCATCCTTGTGTATAATTCCAGTGATGGAAGTGGGGGGGGGAGGCGAGGGAGGGGGCGAGGGGGGGCAGGATTTGATGATGGGATTTTAATATGGTATGCCCGGGGTGATTGGTGAACGGGGATGGAAGACGGAATGGCAACTCAGACTGGTCTGGGTTTTAGGAGTCCAAGGTGGTGTTGTGCCAATGAACTCTTTGTTAGTACATCAAGAGATGTGGGTTATGTTAGTTTTTAGGTGTGTCGGAAAAGAGATTTGTGGGTGTGTTGGGGTGTGAAAGGGATGAGAGGGTTGGGGGGGGGATGATGTTAATGTAGGAATGTTAATTTAGGTCAGTTGTTATAATTGGGTACGGATTTGTTGTCCTATGCACGCTGTTATTGCAGAATTTCTATGTGCAGTATAGTGAGATGTATAGTTAGAGTAAAAAAAAAAAATAAAAAAAAAAACAAACAACCAACAAAAAACGGTTCAATTGTACAATTGTGGTGTGCTTTCATCAGTTTTCTGCTTGGTATAATAGAAAAGTTTAACTAACAGATAAAAAGGGGGGGAAAAGAAAAGACAGTGTAAAATCCATACACATTTTGCTTTGTATCCAGGGGGACTTACCAGGTATATAGACAATTTAATGGCTTCTCTGTGTGGGGTGGAGGGCTGAGGGGGTACTGTATTTAGACCTAGCTGGGGTGGACAAGAGAGCGAAAAGCCATATGTATAGCACTTGACAATATTGAGAACAATACAAACATTCCATAAGAGGGTGGGAGAGCTGCGACGCGAACGACGGCGAAGACGGCGAAAAACAATAAAGTCGCCATTATGCAAAATATAAAAGTTCTTCAATATTTCAGGAGGGAGGGTTACAGAAAGCCGGCACTATATTCCACTCCTACAATTCGAAGAAAATATAGCCTGGAGTCCATCCATCTGCTCCGTGTTTCGGCTTGGAAACGATTTCCGTTCTGTCTCAGGACCCCCACCGCCTTGTGAGCAGGAGCCTAAAAAAGATAAAATATACTTAATTTTGTCAAACATAGACTTGCTTAGGGACAGAAAAATTAATTATATTTTACATACGATTATTTCATTTTTAAAGGAGTTTAGAGGGTTAAAGACCATTAAAAGCAACAATCTGCAAAAAAAAAAAAAAAAAAAATTGAATGTGGATTGGGAAATGTGTTCTTAGAAAAGGTTTATATCTGCTACACACATTAAGCTAGTAAAAGTTCTGGCTTTTTCTCAGATACCCAGAAAGGTTCCTGGGTACCGCTATTAAACCCTGCAAAGAAAACAAAATCACAGTACGCCCCATGATGAATTACCACGGCAACAATGGTGGACATAAGACTACTGAGGAGACTGACATGACTTAGAAGCGACCCAATCACCCAATCCACCAACTTCCCTGGAACTGCTCGGATTTTGTATGGACCATGCCGGGCAACCATCCGCCGGTCCATAACCCAACGCCCCCGCCACTCAAACACTTCACTTTCCCCAAGGGATGGGCCCTAAGCGGTCCTAATATCTTCCCTGTGGGCTAGGGCCAAAAACTCACACACCGACGACCATGGGATGCCGATGCGTCCTGCGCCCCCAGGGGTACACCAAACAGTTCTCAATTCCTGGGACAACACAAGAGGGTCCCGACAACGGAGGTTCCCTCCACAACGGCGCACACGAGTATCCCCCGGACACGCAACGGCGCACTGATGTGAACACAACTGATACTGCATCTTAAAAACGTGTCACCTTATTAAAAAACGTAACGAATAAAACAATTTCTTACCGTCTACGTATATGATTACACACTACGTTATCAAAAGACAAAATCTACAAGCAAAGTCAAGTATGGTGTAGTTCACGATTCAAGTACAACAAGTATTCATAGTTCCGATCAAAATCTCAGCACGAAGAATCTTTACTTTCAGTTGAACTACTCAAACTCAGAAATAACAATAAGTCATTTTCAGAATCAAGTACAACACGTATTCATAGCTCCGATCAACGCATCAGCAGGCTGAGTCTTATTTCAGTGAACGTACTCAAACCTCAGCCAATAAGTTCCCATTGATTTTAATTTACAGGCACAGAAAGTGGGGAATTAGTTCATCTTATGAATGGGATTGATGCAGTCTCTGGTTACTGTGTCTTTACAAATAGAAGAACAATTCAGCAATTGGTGCAGGGGACAGAAGATGGTTTCAGAATGGTTGTGGTTGCATGCGGTTATTGAAGCAGTAAGAGCAAAAGTAGGAATTACTGGGCACCAAATAAAGTGGAATGAAACGATTGTACAATGTTATTCCCATCGTTGGCGATCCAGTAAGTTCTATTCTTAGCTATTATGGGACAGAAGAGGACTGATTTACTATCACTTCCTGAATGCTTACGTAGTTGTGTGTACCTTGGCCAGTCAGCCGTTCAGATGATCGTCTAATGCCGCCTGTGTACACTGGCATCACCTCTAGGCGTTGTGTGAACCGATTGTGCCACCATTGCAGTTTGGCCCAGAGCACATAAAGTAAGCCTAGTTTGTGCTTCAATGGGTTGTTTATCCCTTACTGGTCACTTTTCTTCTAAAACACAAAACACAAAGATGTCATTGGTCTACGCCTGTATAAACATTTTTTTTTCATTTGTAATGTTAGATTGGAGCATGTGGTTAACGTTTTGATTCCTTGGTTTTGACCAAGGTCACTGTCGCTCTGTTATATGGCTGGGGTTTCCAAAGCATGATCATTCTATCGAAATGGTGAACATTGTCTTAGTCGTTTAAAACACAAACACACAAATATACACACGGAGAATGTCTCACGCACCAACCTCGTTATGTCACACTAACTGTTAACGATGAAACACAAGGTCAGCGCATAAAAAGGGGGACCCTATAGATGACTTTTAAAGGCAAGAAACAGAAGGGGATAGTCACTCTGAAAATTCGCACACAAACGTTGAATAACTTCCATTTCAAGTAAACTAAATGCTGGAATACATCCTTACCCCATACTGAAGCTATGAGCTCCTCTGGTCGTGTCACTTTTAGGCAGGGCCGATGAATATCTCAGGACGGAAGTTGTCAGGATCTCCCCCGATGTCAGGATCCATCAAGGCACAGGTCAGAGCTGGGATGATCA
>JADBJO010035529.1:5000-12149 GCA_016801955.1 Conus betulinus | reverse complement strand
CTCCACATAGTTCAGATTCTAAATTAATTCCTCACGGACTCTACCCACCCCAACTTCACGTCCCATTCTCCAAGAATGACTAATTTAAATCAAAACAAATCTTAAATAAATGTGAGCGAACCACCCAAAGAAACGTGGACAAACGAGTCACAAGACAAAACACAAACGCGTTTCGACCTCTTAGGGTCTTCTTCAGGTGAGATAAAAACGAATAAAATAACGAAAATTCACTTAGCTTTGATCGCTTCAGATTGCTTCAGAGTTCAGCGCAAGGAAGATGGCGTTGAATGAGAACGAGGCTGTAGAAGCGCAAGGATGATGGCGTTGAATGAGAACGAGGCTATTGGAGGGGCAAATTTTCCCCTCCAACAGCCTCATTCTCATTCAATGCCTTCTTCCTTGGGCTGAACTCTGAAGTGATCTGAAGCGATCAAAGCTAAGTGAATTTTCGTTATTTTATTCGGTTTTGTCTCACTTGAAGAAGACCTAAGAGGTCGAAACGCGTTGTGTTTTGTCTTGTGACTTGTTTGTCCACGTTTCTCTGGGCGGTTCGCTAACATTCATTCAAGATTTGTTCAGATTTCCGCCTGCAGTCGTCTCACTTTGCAACTAGATTTATTCAAATCCAGTTTAAACATACTCATGTTCCTGTCAACGGAACTCGCTCCCTGAATCAACCAAAACACCACCAATGCATATCAACCTTCAAACACCATTATTTCAACCATCTTATGTGCCAGTATTTGCATACTCCGCCATAAATCCATCACCAACCACCACCACCCTCTTTGCCTTATGTATGAACCTGTCTATTTAGAAAATGTTTATATTTGAAATGCACATGTTATTTTGATTAGTTAAGTATGTCTTGTGAATGTGTGTGTGTGTGTGTGTGTGTGTGGGGGGGTGTGTGTGTGTGTGTGTGTGTGTGTGTGTGTGTTCGTCCGTTCTTCTGTTTAACGTCTGTTCACTTTGAGTGATATTAGACGTCATACAGAGTGTGTGTGTGTGTGTGTGTGTGTGTGTGTGGTGTGCGCGCGCGCGCGTGTGTGTGTGTGCATGTGCATGTGTGTGTGTGTGTATGTGTGTGTGTGCGCGCGCGCGCGCGCGTGTGTGATGTTTCCTATTACCTCCTGCCCTCTTGTCATTATGTCGTTATGCTTGTATTCTCATGCGACTCTCTCTCTCTTTCTCTCTCTCTCTGTTCTCCTGGAATGACTTGATACTTGGTATTTTTTTAATGTAAGATTGTTTAAAACAAGCTCTTTCCCGCACCCATTCGCGCCTCTTTCTCCCTCTCTCTATCGCCCTTCCCTGCACTCCTTTCGCTCCTGCGTCTCTGTCTGTCTGTCTGTCTGTCTCTCTCTCTCTCTCTCTCTCTCTCTCTCTCTCTCCTCTCTCTCTCTCTCTCTCTCTCTCTCTCTCTCTCTCTCGACCTGTTCGGACGTGTTTCACTTCGCTCTACCAAGAATCAGTTTCTGTACGTGTGATTCATGTGCTTCATGTGTGTTATTTTGCAAGGAGGTGTGTGTGATTGCATACACGATGTGCATATAGAAAGGATTCCTGTGTTGGACGGTGGTGTTGGTTGTTTTTAGGTGTTCTATGTGTAAAATCATATCTCAGAACCCCTTTCAGTGCTGTGTTAGGCCACCGACCAAGCTGGCCCAGTGTCATTCACGTGCCATGGGCTCCAGAAGTTGAGACGCTAATCCTCCGACCTCCTCTTCCCCATGGTGTGGCCAGTTAAGTGGCCCCATTTGTGGCGCCATTTGGTCTCCACGGCGGAAACGATCCTCTGGCTGTTGGGACAGAGTGAAGTGACGTGTGTGTGGTGCTAATCATGTTACGCTGCAGTGTCCGGAAAAGGTTTCGTCCCAAGGCAAGATGTGACGGGTGTGCTGTGACGGCTAAACGCCATGGCACACACTGCAGCGGTCAGCATATGTGTGTAGTCTACGTATATATGTAATTGTGAGTTTCTGCTTTTTTGTTTTTCTTTCTTCTTTGGGCACACCACAAATAATGCTCACATAACAAATCAAAAATGCCTCTCACCACGCGCTCTATGAGCGCCAAATTTTTCACCAACGAGACAATTAAACTCACCAAAGACCCCCATGCCAAGTGACGTTTGATTCTCCCCTCACCAACCTGCCTGTATAGAGATTTGTATTATGTGAAAGGTACTGTGGTAAATACCGTCCATCATCTACCTCTAGTGTACTGAAAGAATACACCAAAAAAATAACAAGACTCTTTTGGATCTGGCGCCGAGCTTTTTGACCCACTGCCCAGTGAGTTATGGCACTCATCCTTCTAAATTGTTCTGAACGGTGAACACAAACTTTTAACAATTCACGTCTATTATACCACAGGAAAAAACTCTTAGTGCAAGGACATGTCTGCCAACAGTGGGTTCAGCAGGAGTTTGGTAGACTAAAAGAAATTGTGTCCCATTTGTCTGCACCAGATGTTTCAATATTGTCAATTGCAGATGCCCTTGACAATGTCACAGACTCGTTTCCTCCAACTCCAATGGCCATCTGTGATGCACAGACAAATAATAATCTGGAAACATCGCTCAAGTCAGGTGATTCCATCCCTCCACCATCGATGCCTCACCCCTCACTAACTCAGGAATACCAATTTACCTGTCAGCTCCAACACGTCCCATGCCACACTCCCTCCCTCATCCGCCCCAGACAGCATGGAATCGCCACCTGCATCCCTCCAGTCTCCAGCCATCAACAGCCCTTCATCTCCTGTTGACATTTCTCACTCCTCAGTCCCTTCCTCTACCAGCAAAAAATACTGACCCCCCCCCCCCCCCCCCCCCCCCCCATCTGATCCTCCCACGCCCACCCCGTGTGTTTTAGAACAGCGTGTGTTGTCACCCTCCCCACTAGTACTGACCCTCTGCTACCCATTCTGTCACACACTGACCCCCCAGAGTGCCAGCTCTCAGCATCGGGTTTCCCCCACACTCTCTCAACTAGCAAGCATGGCCGTTATCACACACCTTCAAAAAAAGCTTATCTCAGCCACACGCACTATCTCCAACATGCAGCAAGACATACAAACACTGAAAAATAAGCTTGAACACACATCCCAGCAAGTAGAACGGAACACCCAGAATACGGGTGATATGGAGATTAGAGTGCAAAATTCCCAAAAAGTCATTAAATCAAGACCTTTCCCAACAAAAATCAAACAAGTACAGGATGAACACACACATCTACAACGTCAGATGAAAGATACCACGAGCAGACTGCAATCATTCAAAGACAGTCAAAAACAACATCAATACTGACATTAGGAAACAAGTGCATGCCCTCAAACCAATCAATCAAAACACAACAATCAGACAATCAAACAGTCCAGATACACAGCGACACTTCAGCTACATCATCTATACAAAACTGAATATGCTGTGGAAAACATCAAACACATACAGTGTGCTGTCAGACAGTCCTGCAGAGCAAAACACTGGTTCATCTGTTCCATCAACAAAACCTGTACACAACAACAAACCAGCCACAAACACAATAACAAATCCCCATTGCCATCAACAAACAGAATCCAAATCCCCCACCTCCTTTAGCTAACTTACGACAAAAGACAATCCCGGAAACTTGTAACATACTGCTATTAGGAGACTCTGTGTTACAGGGGGTAGATGAGAAGGAAATGTCCACAGAGTGCTTCAGGGTGAAAAATCTGTCAGTGCCTGGCCTGACAGTCCATCACCTGTGTCAATGGCTGAAATCACAGCCCCCATCACCCCACATCCAACGGGTCACTTTCCATGTGGGGATCAACAGCTGTGACAAAAGGCCAGTGCCTGTAGCAGACTGGGCTGAGTTAATCCACTTACTCAGGCAAGCGTTCCCCAGTGCTTCACTGCAGGCCTCCTCCATTCTTCCTCCCCTTGGCCAACACCCCCTTAAGGACATGGCGTCACGATCCACGGCCAATCTTCGCCTCTCCTGCCGTCAAGAGGGGATCAGTTACTTAGTTAACACCCCCTCCTTCCTCGCCAGATCTGGGGCGCTAAAGAAAGCCATGTACCGAGACAGACTACACCCCAGTTCATATGGCTGCAAAGTCCTTGCCTCCAACATCTGTCCCAATAATAACCACAAGACCCAAGCCTCCAACTACATCAGACCCACCTCACAAAGAGGAAGAAGGGAACGTCTTCCTTCCAGCACAAGACGCCCCAGTGACCACTAACAGTCCACCTAGTTATAACTATGAAACTGATTTCCCAGCAAACACACCCCAAAATCCCAACTCTCGCAGTGTGTATAACATACTAGGTCGGCATCAACGCCCAACAAAGCAACCCTTTCTACAATCCCCCACCCACATGTATTCTTTTTGCTCCCCAGTGGATAGAAATGACAAACAGCAATGTAAAGAGTACAGAAACGTGACCTGCACCTCCACCCACATAGCACATCACCCCCTTCCATATCCAAACCACGCACTGGCAGCAACCAAAACACCCCACCTCCAAAACATCTCAGCTGCAACCTCACAACCCATCTTGGCTACAATTTCCCAGCACAGCACAACTACCACCCTCTAATACCCCTTACAATCCACCAACTCCAGACAATGCCCACCTTACACTTCCCAACACAACAGACCTTCAACCACCCAAACACATTACACTTCCAGCCCCCCACCATCATACACATCCCACAGCAGCCAGTACAACCCCTAGCCCTACTCTACATCCATTTGCTGTTCAGTTGCTGAACACAATGACCGCTCAGTTCCTGTCACAGCAATACCAAGCAGCTCCTCTCCCCATGGCCTCATTTAAAGTAAATTAACATGTCGCCTGTATGAATCCTTATATTCGTATATCATTGCTTTATCACCGTCTCTGCATATGTTTATATTCACTTCATATCACATAGGTATGTAGTGCGATATGCTATTAATTTTCATCATCCATGTGCTATGTGTACGTATGCGCATATCTAATTGTTTTGAGCGCGTATCTAATGGTTTTCTACATGCGTGTGTGTGGGCACACACACGTGTGTGTATGTGTGTGTGCGTGCGTGCGTGTGTGTGTGTGTGTGTGTGTGTGTGTGTGTGTGTGTGTGTGTGTGTGTGTGTGTGTGTGTGTGTGTGTGTGTGTGCGCGCGCGCGCGCACGCGCGCGCGCGCGCACGCGTGCGGGTGGTGTATGTGTAAATCTATGTGTATTTGTTTGTTTGTTCGTTTCCTTGTCTGGCCTGCTGTAGTCTGTCGGGTGCCTGTCAGATGCATTGCATACTATTATATACGAATTATTACTCATCTCAAGAAGTGCGTTCTATGGGTGTTGTTGACAAACAAAAAACTGGTGCGTCGACATCGAAGTGCTGCCACTCTGTGTTTAAAAAGACAGGGCAAAATGTGCTGACATTGGGAGTGTTGTAGACAAACAAAACTGGTGCGTCGTCATCGAAGTGCTGCTACTCGTGGTTTTAAAAAGACCGAACAAAAACGTGCTGACAATGGGAGTGTGACGCGTGCCCGTATTGAGAGTCTATACGAGTCACATATAGACCAATACTCATTATTCTTTTCCTTTGAACATTGTTTACCTTTTTGTATATGTTGTTGCACAACTGTTTATAACTTTAACTTTTGCTTGTTTCTCATTTGATTATCATTTTGCATTGAAGATTGTTCTGTTGTGTGTGTACTGTACGGACACATTTGTGTTTGTATTTAAGTAAAACAAAGAGAAAAAAGATTCCCTATCGAAAAGAGACTGAACAAAGCCTCTGCTGCAGCAGAAGACTTCTGCAATAACTACTATTTACTGCGAGCGAGGCAATATTGTGCATTGCCAACTCGTAGTTACACGTGCAACTACGTGACTAGTGTATTTATGTCCGAGTGCTTTTTTCCCACTTGTTTTCATTTTGGGTTGTTGGTTCTTTGCTTTGTCTTAAGTTTCATTTT
This sequence comes from Conus betulinus, assembly GCA_016801955.1. NCBI lineage: Eukaryota > Metazoa > Mollusca > Gastropoda > Neogastropoda > Conidae > Conus > Conus betulinus. Next base: position 6,177 of record JADBJO010035529.1, on the reverse strand, counting down.
ACCTTTTTATTACCTCTTCTTCTGTCCCCTTAATCGTAATTTTACTTTAGAAGTACTTCCTTTGTGTGCATCTTTTCATTTAAGAAAAAGTGTTTCCATAAGAATACCATCTGACCGAGGAGCTTACGGACATATACTGTGAAGATTTTCTTGTCTTCTCATTCTATCTAGTTTCCTAAAGTTGTTACGGTGTGTAAACCAACCTCATTTTCCCTCTCTTTTAGGTGCTTTTATTGTGTTCTTTGACTATACAAATCTTAACGACAGTTAACGTGCAAAATCGTCGTCTCCTATAATCATCACATCAAATATAGAACTAGAAATGAACAAGAACCAGTCTGTGTGGCCATGTAAAAGAAGGACTTCGAATCTGTCACCTTAATATCCAACATGCAGTCAACAAGACATCAGATATATCAACACTGATTTGGAATCATGGTAAACCCTTTCATAAATTGAAATATAGGACTCTCTGAATCCAGATTAACTGCACACATTAGCGACAATGATGTAACAATTCCAGGATATAACACAATCCGAAAAGATCCTACACAAGCGAAAGAGACGGGTCTTCTTATCTACATCAGTGAAACCTTTGCTTCAAACGACTTCTACACCTGGAAAGTAACGGTGTATAATGTGTCTGGATAGAAGTTAAGCTGAAAAGAAAACCTTCCATTTTGGTTGGATTCTGCTACAGGAATCCATCTCAAAAGAGTAAAACTGGGGTCAAAAAATTCATTTCGATGATGGATGCAGTCTCGCAGAATCCAAGGAAATCATTTTACTTGGAGACTTTAACACAGACCTTCTAAAAGTGCAAAACCAATGGACGCAAGCATTCAATCTATTTAATCTACACCAACTCATCGAATCTCCAACGAGAGAGTCCCCCAAACTCGAAGACACTTATTGACCATGTTTATGTTTCAGATAACACTAACATAGCAGAAGCCTGCGTCCCTGTTCTAAACTGCAGTGACCATTACCCAATTTGTGTCACATGGTCCAAAAAAGGAGTAAAAATTCCAAAAACAGGACACAAGACAATAACCTACCGTTGCTTTACAAACAACCAAGACTTTCTGCATGACTTGCTTAACTCAAATCTCTCTTCAGTTTTTGACACAACTGATCCAGATCTTGCTGTTGAATTTTTAATCAAAACATTTATAGA
>JADBJO010035528.1:7500-10000 GCA_016801955.1 Conus betulinus | reverse complement strand
AGAATGTGTGCATGGCTGGAGGATATCAGTCACGGATAGGGACACAGATAAATACAGATGTACACACACAAAGATAAAATAAAAGATTGTCAGACAGAAGGGGTCGGATACTAATAGACTCAAAGAATGCATAAATTGTGCATTTGGGTTTTCAATTGCTGTAGTTTTTAGCTATTAATAAAGGAACCTTAGCAGCATATGAACAATGTCATTAATCATGAGAAGAAAAATACATAAATCACGAGAGGGACAGACAAGGAGAAAAGTGAGACGTGAAAGTCATGGTTGTTTATGTATTATTGCACATGCAACTTAACATACTACAACCCAGAGGGGAAAACTAGTATGAACAATTGCCCTCCGAATACAAAGAAGCTAATTAAACAATGGAAGAAGTAAAATACATCAATAACTTTGCATGAAGTTTTTGTGGTTCATGTTCACATATAAGTTCTATCTAATATCAAAATCTCAATATCTTGAGAAAACCTGCTACATGCAAAATTTTGCTTTACGAAAACAATTGAAGTGCACATAGAGTCAACAGCAGTTGTTAAATCCTTGAGGAACAGGTATTTTTGTCTGATATATTCTGCATATAGGTGCTTTTTGTGTTATTAATTTAGTGAATATGTTAGATAAAACCGTTGAGCCTGAGTACACTTTCAAGACACATGCCATCACTGTCTTTATGCAGCCAGCAAAAGCAACATTTGTCATGAGTAACAACTCCAACTTCTTTTTAAATTATATTTATTGCTAAGCGTTTGTGTCCATTTCTCATATGAAACCATTTCAGCTTTATATCCTTTATTTATGAGCATGCAGGAAAGAGGATTCCAAGTGGTGAGCTTTTGACAGTCGCAAATCCCATTTATTGCAGCTGGAGCACTCCAGTTATCATTACTTGATATACCATGGAAAATTGCTGAACAAATAAAAATGGTAATAAGTTTATTTATGGATCACTCCAGTTATCATCAGTCAGTATACCTTACCCTTGAATATTTTTTAACCCATACGAGTCGTAAATAGCTTATTATTGCCGAGTGGAGTATTAACATATTTAGTGCATTTAGATTTATTGAGATTTTTTACATAACCAATGATCATAAACACACCTGGCAAATGTAAGAAAATCAATGGCGACAATACATTGTGTTCTTTTGAGACATCTGTGTGAAAGAAACTGTCGATTGTTATATTTGGAGACAACAAATTTGTCCAACTTGAATGCGTTTATTGTAGCATATTAGCTTGGCCAGTAGTTCAGCACAATTTTGGCCAAGTATTTGTGATAGAGATCTTTATCAGCATCAGAAACTTTTATCAACGATTAGTTACGAAGTATTCTTTTGAAATCTGGATATGTTGAGTGATAAAAGGCCATTGCGAGAGTGAGTAAGTTATCACTATAGTATATTTCCATGTGTGTGTTTTACCTTTCATTTCAATGCATTAAGGACAGGATAGTTTCGAAGATATGACAAGGTTTTTAACTCGGAAAAGCTGATACCTCAAATTTTTAAGTTAAATGTACACACTGTCAGTTACAAAATAAAAATTCAATATATTGGAAAAAAAAAAATCCGCATCACCTGTAACCAAAAACCTCTGTCATCTACATACTCGGATGGCGTACATACAGAGCTGTTAAATCTTCATTCTCTAAATATCGTGATACTCCTTCATAATGACAATCAATACCTCCGCACAAAGTATGAACAAAAATGGAGAGAGAACAGTTTTCTTAACCCAAAACCGTGTTTGATTTTAGACTAGTCTGAAACCTGACCATTCACAATAATGCAAGGCTATTTTTTTTTTTCTTTTCCACTTTCACGTGCCCTTTAGGAATGAGTGAATATCAAAGCATGAAATAGTATTGCACTTCCTTTCAGTAAGTAAGGCTTACCCATGAACTGTTATGATCGTTGACCAGCACAGTGTATGAAGTATGAATCAGAGATGCGCTCTGTGAAGCTGGCTTCTCAGGTGTCGTTGTCAGTTAAACAATGCAGGAATTGTCTGGGAGTTATTACGAACAGCAGGAAGTGATCACTGTTTTTGGCCATTATTGAGATAATTTGGTACAATAAATACTGAAGTCTGGGCAGCTTGAATGATGCTGGTAACTACCTCCCTGAACTAGGATTCAGCGTACTACATTTGAATGCTTTGCTAACAGAGACTATAATTCTGTCTACAACACACACACACACACACACACACACACACACACACTTGAAGTTAGAAACATACACTCCCAGCATGCTAAAGAAAACGTAAAGAAAGTAGCTTACCTGTAGTCAGATCACCAAACTGGAACTGTTGCAACGTCCGGAGAAGAAATTCAGATGAACGAATCGAATGAAGATGCGTGGATTTTATGGAGTTGTGGATGGTAGGTGGAGGGTAACAAATCTTCAAAAGCTATGTCTGATTGGTGGGTGAAAAAGACTGGCGAGGCGAAAGGGGGGGGGGGGGGGGGACAGGAGTG
>JADBJO010035527.1:10000-12150 GCA_016801955.1 Conus betulinus | reverse complement strand
CCACAGACACGCGCGCGCGCGCGCGCCGACCCGCACCACGCACCGCACGCACGCACGCACGCGCACACCACACAGAATGAGAGACGAAGAGAGAGAGAGGAGAGACGAGAGAGAGAGAGAGACGGAAGAGACGAGAGGAGAGCGGAGTAGAGGATAATGCCAAAAACAAACAAATAAGTAAAAAAAAAAAAAACTAAATAAAAATTATGATATAAATCGTGCTCTGGAACTATGTCTTTGGACTGCGCGGCTTGCTTCATCCTTACTCTCTCGCAGTTCGTTAGCCCCAAAACCCTGCGCCGTCATTCCCATACCACGCATGTACATCACCACCACCACCACCACACCACTGGCACTGCAACACACCTCTCAACACCCCCCTCCCCTCCCACTCCCTCCTTTTCAACCTTTTTTAGCTCAACCACTCTCCGCAGTGGAAAGAAAACAAAGAACGATAAAAGACATTTTCCCTCTGATGATGAAACGTCTTTCTCTTCTGTTTCTATCATGAAAGCGCTTTTCATGTTCCTTTCATGTGGTAGCTTTAATGGGGAAGCCATCTTGTTTGTGCCCGGAAATCTATTTTTTGCAAAGCGTCGTTCAAAATAAAAAAGCGTTATTTGTCGTATCATAATGAACTCTGTTTTAATCAAAGGAGCATGAAGGTGGTTTAGAAGCTCTCTCTCTCTCTCTCTCTCTCTCATCTCTCTCTCTCTCTCTCTCTCTCTCTCCCTCTCTCTCTCTCTCTCTCTCTTTGTTCGAAGCTCCTTTACATCTAATCCGACGTTTGCTAATGCCCTTCTGAATTTTGTAATTGTAATATCATATAAGTATTTTTGTCAAGTCGATGCAGTGATTGGAAGGATCAGTAGACGTTTTAACGATCACTGCCGTCTTATTTACCGTGCCAGTCCTATTTGAAACATTTTACCACCTCTGTCTAAGCACTGATTAGCTTGCATTTTCATCTCCCATTCCTCCATTTATCCACACTTCTGAAATGCGTAGGAGTCAAAACATGTTTTTATGTCTAAAGCCCAGTAGGGGGATTTTACTAACTTCTTTCAATTCTTTTTCGTATGCTTGTTTAGGTATTCGGTTTGGCGTCATTTTTTTTTTTTTCTTTTTAATCTTGAACCAGTATTTCGCTGTTCGTTAAGTACTATCAATATATAGTGGGTATCTGCCAAGCTCACCATAAAACAAGAGTATTTGACGCCCGACTGCCAGTTCCCAAGAAACTCGTTACAAGCAAAGAGATGCGTTGCGTTCTATAACTTTAAAACGTGTGAGGCCCCATATTTCTGATGAATATAATATCAATGCTTTAACCTGTGCATCAAATACTTTAAAGAAAATTGACATATCCATATCACCCAGGATGTATACTCTTTTTTTTTTTTAAATAATTTTCATGAGATCTATCACTTTGCTTTCGTCTCTTCCTGCAAAATCTGTAAGTGAAACGTCTACAGACAATTTGTCCCTTAAGGTGAATCCTAGATATCTATAGCTATTTACAACTTGTATTTCCTGCCCTTTGTAGTACCATTTATCATGTTTGCTTAGATACCCACTTTTTTTCTGGGGGTGCAAACGATTTATATATGTCGTTTTATTTTTTTTTGCAAATTTACTGTCAATCCAAGTAAATCGATTCTACAGTAATAACCACCTGCCTTTTTTGCAGTGAAGAAAAAAACCGAAATACTCATTTTCATTTTAAATGTCCAAGTCACAAAAAAAATAGGAGAAAAATATTATATTCAGAAACATTATATAGATAGTTTTCCTGTCCAGTTGAAGACACTATTGCAAACGAAAATGTTTGTTTATTACGCTTTACGTTTTAGAGAGGAACAGTTGTAATGAAATCTTGTAAACCTAGTTTGTTACTCTCGTTATCGTCAAATAAGCATCCTTCGTTTTGAAAAAAAAATTTCTATATGAATCATTCATTTTCAGCAGCATAAACAATTTTCATGTTACGTGTTTCATGCAGATAGGCTGGAGGGCTCACATTAAAGTAACGAGTACTCTCTGTCTGTCTGTCTGTTTGTTTGTCTGTGTGTTGTCTGGCTGTCTGTCTCGTCTGTCTGTCTGTCTGTCTGTCTGTCTCTCCTCTCTCTCTCTCCTTCTTTTCTCTCTCT
>JADBJO010035527.1:0-5000 GCA_016801955.1 Conus betulinus | reverse complement strand
GCCCAGCGAAACGTGGACAAACGAATCACAAGAGAAAACACTACGCGTTTCGACCTCTTCGGTCTTCTTCAGGCAAGATACAAAGAAATAGGACAACGAAAATTCACCTCAGCTTTGATCGCTTCAGAGTTCAGCGCAAGGAAGACGTTGAATGGGGACGTCTTTTCTTGTGCTGAAATCTGAAGCGATCAAAGCTAAGTGAATTTTTGTTGTCCTATTAGTTCATATCTTGACAGAAGAAGACCTAACAGGTTTGAAACGCGTGGTGTTTTGTCTTGTGACTCGTTTGTCTACGGTTCTCTGGGCGGTTCGCTAAAATTTATTTAAGATTTGTTTAGATTTCCACCTGCAGTCGTCTCACTTTACAACTAGATCTAAAAACACGTAGACTTTTCCCCCCCTACTTTTCATGTCTGTTTCACAAAAACAACAATAATTACATAATGCATAACGCTAGAGGGGGGCATTTTGCTTGAAGGTGCATGGCTCTCTGAGTTGATCTATTGTCGTCCAGAACGCGCTAAAGCTTTGATATTTGTTTTCTAATGTTGGCGATATTGCGTTTTCTTTTTTATATTCTTCAAACATTCTACTTTGTTTCATTTATCTTTATCGTTCGTTGCTTGAAGAACGCCTTGCACAAGCCCCCCCCCCCCCCCCCCCCCCCCCCCCCCCCGAAAATTATTGATTTGACACATTTTAATCAATCGACATTTAATAAGGTTGGTGTCCAAAAGGAAATGGCATTATCCAGATCCGTACAACAGATGTTCCCTAAGGGTGCAGAACGGAAATGTCAATAGCACAGCATCGTGGTCTCTTACACCAAAAGGTGGTGGCAGAAAGTGATGTAAACGTCGAATGAAGAAGTATAATACGACAGAGTGATAGACTCATATATATTTCTGGTGCGAAACGTTAATGCACTGATGGGTATGCAGAAAACTATTTATATTGTGCCACTGGGCGAAGAAGATTGATCATTCCATCGACTGAACCACTCATGAGTAGGACTTGGTCTCAACAGAGGCCTTTTTGTAGTTCTAAAGACCAAACTCCACAGAGGAAAAACTGAGAGAAATGAAGGCTCGGTTGATCTAGAAGTAGAACAATGGGCAAAAATGATGAAGTGATGGAGCAGGGGACAAAGGAGGATAAAGAAGAAAAAGAAGATGGTACTAAGCTGAAAAAGAAGAAGAAAAAATAGAAGGAGGGACGAAGAGGAGGAGGAAGAGGGGGAGGAGGAGGAGGAGAGGCGTTACGGGTTTGTAGAGAGGAGAAGGAGGAAGACTACCAACAACAGCAGCCAGCAGCATCTACAACAACAACAGTACCGGCAGTGGCAACAACTGATTTGCATTACCTGCTATGAATGTTTAAAGCCATACTGTTCACAACGGGAGAGAGAGAGAGATGAGAGAGAGAGAGAGAGAGAGAGAGAGAGAGAGAGAGAAGAGAGAGAGAGAGAGAGAAAGAGAGTTATGCAGGTATGTAGCTACGTAGCCCTAGGTATACATACTTGTGTTCACGAGTAACAGTATGTGTGTGTGGGAGTGCTGTGCGTCGCGTGCGTAGAAGTGCGTGCGTGCGTGCGTGCCGTGCGAAGTGTGGTGTGGTGTATGTGTGTGTGGAGGTGTGAGTGTGTGTGGTGTGTTGTGTGTGTGTGTGGGCGGGCGCGCCGCGCGCGCGCGACGGTGCGTGGTGTGGCGTGTGTGTGTGTGTGGGGTGTGTGTGTGTGTGTGTGTGTGTGTGTGGGTGCTTTATATCTGTGTGTGTCCTCTTGCGGTCGTCCGTAAAATCAACCATCTTTCTCTCGCGCTCTCTCTCGATCTATATCACACAAACACACACACACACACACACACCATACACACCCCACACACAACACACCCACACACGCCACAAACCGGAGGAGAGAGAGAGAGGAGAGAGAGAGAGAGAGAAGAGAGAGAGCGAGAGAGAGAGAGAGAGACGAGAGAATGAGAATGAGAGAGACAGACAGACAGAGGCAGAGAGATACAGGACGAAAAATCCCTCCTCTCATCGCTCCTCTCTCTCTCTTCTCTCTCTCTCTCTTCTCTCTCTCCTCACTCACACACACACACCACACCCACACACACACACAAGCACACACAAACACACACACACACAGGCAGACAGGACAGACAGACAGACAGACAGACAGAGGCAGAGAGGTTGAGACCAGACAAATCCTTTCTTCTCTTCTCTCTCTCTCTCTCTCTCTATATCGCTCTCTCTCTCTCTCTCACTCCTCTCTCTCGCAACACATAAAAACACATTAGATGATATAAAATATCTATTTCGACTTTCTTAAAAGTGTCTAACTGCCGTAAATAACCAAGAAAGCAGCCAACCATTTGCTTAGCATGGGAAAACGCTTTCACGCCCCCGACTGAACTAATGCTTGCAGCGCCCATTGGCTCCTAAACACGATGCAGGACTTGAGGCACACTGTAAGCCAACACTCTCACTCTCAAATTGGAAAAACAACTGGCGTGTTATCTACCCTGCATGGGCATAACAACAAACCTGGGGACACCGGACGAACAAGCCAACAGCCACTAACAACTGACTGGCGTCTTTTCATCGGGACAATATGATACAGAACACACAGAAAACCAGAACACAAACACAGATAAAATCTGCACGACGACTGACTGATATACAAGGAAATCTAAAAAGCTATATGAAAAGTCCAAGAGCAAATAACAAAAATTGAACTGCGGGAAGACGAAACCGATAAAACACCACACTTTTACTCGATTTCCTGTGAAATTAAAATCATGGTATACACATGACAATTAATGGATTACATGGGAAACGATTTCTTATCAGTTCTTTACACAACACACAAACACAACACACACACCCACCAAACCACACATACACACACACACACGTGGTGTGTGTGTGTGTGTGTGTGTGTGTGTGTGCTGGTGGGTGTGTGTGTGTGTGGGTGTGTATGGCGTGCGTGCGTGCGTGCGTGTGTGGGTGTACGTTGAGTGCGTGCGGCCTGTGTGGGCTGTGTGTGTTTGTGGGCTGTTGTGATGTGTGTGCGTGTGGGTGTGTGTGGGTGTAAATGAATGGCATGTATACACTAATTATAACTCCGGTGGCTCCATATGAAAAACGGAATCGAAAATGACGGTAGGGAGCGGCAAAGACAAACAAACAAACAAGAAATAACAACAAGGAAAGCATATTATGCTCCTAGGTGTCTGACAAAAAAACTCATGCCCCGATATATCCGTTCCCAATGCTACTTATTGCGACATCTGTATTAGAATAAGGTTGTGTGGTGAAATAGTGGTGTGTGTGTGTGTGGTGTGTGTGTGTGTGCGTGCGTGCGTGCGTGCGTGTTGTGCGTGCGTGCGTGCGTGTCGTGCGTGTGTGTGTGTGTGGTGTGTGGGTGTGTGGTGGCACTCGAAATCCAAAAATTACCACAGCTGAAATTGTTTTAGGTCAGATGGAAAAAATGGTTGTACCTGTTTGCTAGTGATATTGCGTGTGACAAATATGGGCGTTATGAAGATATCAAAATCATAGAAAGCTATGGTGCAACGTAAGTTTCTGAAAGCATTTACTCCAACTTAATCGCAGTGACACACATGGACAGAGGATCGACATGAGTTGCTATGGGGGAACTTCGGGATTTATCCGTTGTCATGGGCAATTAAAACCCGACTGATACGATTCCTGGCATCCACTAGCAACTTCATAACGGATTAAAATATTCGCGTAATAATGTATGTGTTTTATATGACTTGTAATAAAATGGTATTTATATGTCTGGGTGGATAAAGTGTATACAAGCATTTTTGTAGAAACAGGCTTATGATCGGCTTTGGGAAACACAGCAGTTTTCTAACGAAAGGATCGTTATTGTAGCAAACATTTCTTATCTTTGAAGAGGTAACTATGTACGTTCGTGGAATAGGTTGTTACATTCAAGTAATAAATGCCTATTCTATAGAAATTATATAAAACAGATTTCAAACGTGAAAATTACATTGAACAATTACCTGACTCTATATATATTTCCCTTAATTTAAATTCCGATGTAGTAATCACAAACTCATGATTGAAGTAGGAAGAAGACTTGGTCTTGCCCGCGAGAACACGCTTCTGTAAAGAAGAAAAATTAAACAGATGGTGGAGGACGAAATTTCCAGATTTCATTATGGATATAGCCCAAAGTATGAAGAGTTACGAGTACGTTTTTATTCCCAGAAAGTATACGAGTGTGAAGCAAACTGTTTACAACCTGTGCAGATATTCTCGGCTGGCAAGGAATGTTCAGTTAAAGTTGAGTAAATATTTAAAATTCAGCAAAATGGTGTAAGTTTATGATGACCCAGCCTGCTCGATGTTTTAGTGATTATGCCATTACGGCGCTCCTTTTAATCCACCTAAACCGCTTCCTGCATTTTGCCTTGTGATTTTGTGTCATGTTTGCACGTGGATTACATTGTTTTTTTTTTTTTTTTTTGGTTCGGCGTTGTCTCCTTTCCCCTTTTTGCCCCCCGCGTTTTCCCTCCCTTTCTTCCAGCCGTCTGACCTTTTCGTTTTCCTTCGGGATTGGCTTGGCGCTCCTCGCCGCTCGCGTGCCCTCTTCCTCTTCCCCTTTCTCCCCCCTTTTTTTCCTCTCCCCCCCCCCCTGCCGGCTTCTGACCACCTATTTTGCTGGGTTCTGTGTTCCTTCCCTTCTCTTCCTTGTCTCCATTTGTCCTTCCCGTGTGCTTCTTCTCCCTCCCCCCCTTGCGCCCCTTCGCGGACGACCCTCGCCCGCCTGACCGCTGGGGACGCGCCGCGCTGGAGGCGCGCGAGGCGCGCGCGGTCGGTGTTGCCGCCACCGGTGGTACCGAGGTCAGCACACGTGTTCTATCTCACGTCTTGACAATTGTCTCCTCCGGGTAATACACACTTGTTAAGTTCTGATTTGTCTACGCATCCCGCGGCGCGGGTGGGGGGGGGGGGGG
>JADBJO010035526.1:0-12152 GCA_016801955.1 Conus betulinus | reverse complement strand
GTCTTCATCTCTCTGTCTGATCTCTCGTCATCGTATCGTTCTGTCTGGTATCTGTCTCACTGTCACTTCTCTCTCTCTATCATCTCATCTCTATCTATCCTTCCCCTCCCACCCCCCCCCCCCCCCCCCCCCCCACACCACACAACACCACACACAGAGTTCAATATTTTGTATTACCTTCAACATTTGTTGGGGATAGGAAGATTTATTTCAGCAAATACCAAAACAAATCAACCTGTTGAGAAGGCTCTTTTCGGATGTAAACAAAACCAAATGACAGAGGACATGATTAGACATTTTTCCTGTCTTGATGTACTTCGGCTGTTTTTTAAAGCGTTTGCTTTAAACAAAAAACCGTGCAAACCGATAACATCGCGAATTTAAAAGAAAGAAAATCTGGAAGGTAAAGATTGTTTGGAGATTTTCAAAATGTTTTGATAAATCAAAAAAAATAAAGCGGGAAACTCGTCAGCTTGTGCATTCATATCAGGAGACTTATTTCACTTTACGTTTTTTTTTTTTCCCGGCAAATTTCCTCTGCGTGTATCAATTCACTTTCAAGCTCATGGACAATTGAATCTGATCTGAATCTCTTAATACCATTAAGATTAATACCATACGTTGATATTTGTATTCCGAATGGGGTCTTTACATTTCTCTAAACTAAACACGTCTTGTGCTTATTTTAATGGCACCACGCGTCCATTCCTTCTGATGTTTGTATTTGTGTTGGAGTGAATCAGTAACACACTTTACACATCAGAACACTTGGAGTGAAAAGTGAGTAATTCCGTACACAGCCAATCCAATATTCAGTTGTAACATTTTGTTTGTGGACGAATTCACAACGAGGAACAGATGCCTTTATTTACAAATTGTGCAAATGCACGAATGAGTGGAACAGTGAGTGCATCGGTTTTTCATCAGACAATTGAATCACAGTCACAACCTAATCGTTTTTAATAACTTAATTGTGAGCGAATACAGTCACTGTGTCACCAAAAACCAAATGAGTCATACTACTTTTTATGCAATTAAAAAACAGACATTCATAAAGTTAACCAGCAACTGTACAATTTCGTTATCCCGTAAAGTTCACAACTGTAAAATCACACACACACACACCACACACACACACACACACACACACACACACACAAACCACACACCCACACACACCACATAGTGCACGCGTGCGTCTTCGATATTTACTTGTTCGTTATTTCATTCATTTTGTCATTCACTTGTTTGTGTGTTTGTTCGTTCCCCTCTTACATGATTTGAAGTGAAAAATGACGGTGAGAACAAGGGAGGGCATAGGGAAGGTACAGGGACACAGACAAAAAGAGAAGTCGGGGAAGCCTTTTGCTGTTGGTTGATGCTCGTGTAGCCGATGTTTCAGCGCATCGTTCACTTTTATGTCTGGGCGTTTTTTCCTTTGCTCAATCACACCCGCTTTTCAGTTAGCAAATGACCTTTGCAGCAATCTGATCCAGTCACATTGGCGAAACATGCCACTTTTTTCGCCGGTTCAAGGGAGGTAAAACTCCTGGGATCACACGAAACTTACCTCCCCACACAGGGTCGATGGCTTATATGCGTAAGATCGGACGGCGAGCAAGTCGTTTTGCATTATTACTTCTTCGGTATTATTTGTGAAAGAGGCATACAGACTATGCATGGGTGTGTAAAAGACTGGTTGTAAAAAAATAAAAAAAGAAGACGAGGAAGGGGGAAAAAGCTAAGAAAAAGGTGGAAAAAGCTAAAAAAAAAAAAAAAAGTGGATGGATTTTTTTTCGCTTTTTTATTTTCTTTTTTTTTTTTTTCAGATGAAGAGGACAGTGTGAAGCACCAACAATGAAGAGGATGGATTTCGGCCTTAGGAGGTTAAAAAAAAAAAAGTAAGTAATATCGCCTTAGGTCCTCCATTGATCCAAAACAACTGATTTGGCCACACACACATACACACAAAACATCTTCCGTATTTTACTGTTGTTAATGTTGTCGCGTGCGTGCGCGCTCGCATTGCGCGCGCGTGTATGTGTATGTATGGTGTGTGTGTGTGTTGTGTGTGTGTGTGTGTGTGTGTGTGTGTGTGCATGCGTGCGTACGGGCGTGCCGTGCGTGCGTGCGTATGTGTTTTACCATCAAGAAATGTAGTCTACAAGGGTAGGATTGAAACATCGTAAGTGTAGAACACACTGTAGAACCTGAGGCCAGTCTGACGTGCTGCTGTGCCAGGCGGTGGCTTGACGTGGATGACCGCGAAGGCTAAGCTCGTGACACTGCAGTCTCCGGTCCCCCTGAAGGGTTCGGTCTCTGGGAGACGACACATGGCTACCTGTAGGAAAAGGTAAACACGTCACACGCACAAAATCCTCTCTCTTTCTATGCCTTTGAAATATAAGCACTGTGTGCCGGGTAGGTTTGAACACACAGGATGGGCCGCCGGAGTACTGCTTTCGGTGTTTCAGAAAACAGTTCACCGTGCGGCATGCCACAGAGTGGTTTCAACGTGGTTTGAATTAGTTCCAGTTTCTCAAGGAGGCTCACTCACTGCGTGCAGACAGTCCATATACGTCGTCTTATCACCACGATAATTTTGTGGAAAAGACGTACAAATTAAAGTACTGCTACAATATCAGTCTCATGTACCTATGTACACTACACCGCTTAAGTTTTGAAGACCACACTGCGCAGATTTTTAAAGCTGAATGGCTAGATGAAATTAGTGACTATAGATGATAGAATTTAGGAAGAGCCCCATGGCTGACGACTTAGCAGATCAGATCTGACCTACGCATTAACTCAGAGTGCCGGTCGACCCTGCGTTCCTACTGAACCGTCGGCCTTTGCCACTTGTTATCGTTGATCCTGAACTAGAGATGAGAAGACTCGTTTTTTTTTTCACACAACATTTCAGAACATTTCGTCTTGCACCACAGATACTGATTTCCATTAAGGTGTCAGATTAGAAGTTGCTTATGCTTTATTTTACGATCGTGTGTGTGTGTGTGGTGTGTTTGTGGGTTTGTGTGTGTGGTGTGTGTGATGTGTGTGTGTGTACGGCGCGCGCCCGCACGCATATGTTTTTCTACACATGCGACGCGCGTGCGCGCATGTGTGTGTGTGTGTGATGTGGGTGTTTGCTAGAGAGAGAGAGAGAGAGAGATAGGGGAGAGAGAGGAGATGAGAGTGATTATATCAAGGTTGAGTGGTAGTGACAATGGCACATTGACAAAGCAAAAAAACCTACAAAGAAACTAAGCAAAATTGCAGAAAGGGTGGCAAGAAAATCCCGTTGTGAAGAAAGAAACAACCAAACAGTGAAAGATGATTGTTCCGGTGTAAGAAAAAACGGCGAACGGCGGAAGGCAGCGGATGGTCTTTGTGAGGTTTCACCCCTCAGTGAAAGAAAGCCGTAACGACATCTTAATTTAAAAACCTCTGGATAATGTTTCACGTAGACATTCGAATCGCGAATATTAATACCGTAAAGGTCATCAGTTCAATGAACAGTTTCATAGAGTGAGAGAGAGAGAGAGGTTGGTTCAACGCCATAGATGGAACGATGAGGAGGTTAGAGTGGCAAGAGAGAGAGAGAGAGAGAGAGAGAAGAGCGAGCGAGAGAGAGAGAGAGAGAGAAGAGAGAGAGATGTTTTAATCGGGACAATAGAAACAGAAAGAAAGACAGCCAGACAGAGGGAGATTTGTTTATATTAATAGGGAAAAATCAGCAACACGAACCCAACCAAACACATATAGAGCGGAGAGAGAGAGAGAGATAGAGAGAGAGAGAGAGAGAAGAAAGAGCTTTTTTAAATGGAAAGAACAGCAGAAAGACATACAGAACAGATGTAAGGGAGATGTTTAAGAGGGAAAAGAGGAACAGAAAGAACAGAAAAGAAAAAACAGAAAGAAAAGAAAGAAAGGGAAGAAGTGGACAGAAGCGGAGTAGTTTTACGAGGGAAATCCCAGCAACCAGAGAGAGAGAGAGAGGAGGCGGGAGGAGAGGAGAGCAAGATGACGAGAGATGGAGAGGAGAGGAGAGAGAGAGATTTTTAGAGGGAAAAGCGAACAGAAAGAAAGAAAGACAGAAGAGGGAGTGTTTGTAAGAGGGGAAATCAGCAACACAGAGACAGAGAGAGGAGAGGGAGAGAGAGAGAGGAGCGGAGGAGGGCGCGAGAGGGATGAGGAGAAGGAGGGAAGGAATGCGATGAGGGAGGAGGAGAGAGTAGAGAGAGGATGTTTTAAGGGGAAAAATAGAGAACAGAAAGGAAGACAGACAGACAGAGGTTGGCGCATGTTGTTTAGAAGGAACAGGGGGAAGGGAAAAATCAGCTTAACAGCACGACAAACCACTACAGAGAGGTAGAGAGATGAGATGAGAGAGAGAGGAGAGAGAGAGGGAGGAGAGGGAGATGTTATAGAGGGAATAAGATAAAAGATAACAGCAAGAAAGACAGGAAAGGACAGGGGAGTATGTTTAAGAGGGAAATCAGGAACCAGAGAGAGAGAGAGAGAGAAAGGAAGAGAGGGAGAGAGAGAACTAGGAGAGAGGAGAGAGTTAGCAGGAGAGAGAGAGAGGAGGAACGAGGAGCAGAGAGAGAGGGAAGAAAATATCTTTTAGAGGGAAAAGCATGAAAGGCGATTCAGGACAAACAAGACAGACAGACACAGAGAAGAACGAGATGGAGAAGACTGCCACATGGATCGTGCTGTTTGTGCCCCTCAGAGACGAGGGCATCGACAAATTCCTCCATCACCCGTGCCTCGGCACCCCATCCCCTTCCTCCCCTCCCTCCCCTTCCTCCCCTCCCTCCAGGTCTGTGTGGAGAGGGAAAAGCCTGCCAAAGGACGGACCAGGGGAGGGGGGGGGGGGGGGTCGACAGAGGGGGGGGAATGCAAGTGGAAGTCGCAGTTACTGATCGAAAATGGCTTTAAAGATCAGGGCTTTTTCTGCCCGTGTCAAAATGTCTAGGTGTGGGGGGGGTAACGCGTTGACAGTGACATCACCTTGGGGGAGAAAAAAAGCTCTCCAAAATAAAATGAACGAAAACGTATAGAGTGACAAGCATCAAAATAATCGTGAGAGAGAGAGAGAATAGAGGTAGAGAGGTAGAGGAAGAGAGAAGAAGAGAGAGAGTTTTAGAGAGAGATACGGTCAATTCAGACTTGTTTCTGTCAGCAGAAAGTTTTACTGAAGAGAAAAAAGAATTAGTGTACATTCTGACCTCTGCAAACCACTACGTGAAAACTGACTTGCTTTAAGACGTTTACACTGAAAACACTCAATCATAAAAGGAAAGAAAGAAGAAAGAAAAGAAAAAAGGTTACAAAGTCTGCTTCTTTTTTCGTTAGAAATTAGTTTTCGTTGTATTGGTAACATACTTCATGGCTCGCAGCAAATGTGTATGGTCTATGTAACAAACTTGCCGAAGTGTGTGTGTGTGTGTGTGTGTGTGTGTGTGCGTGGTGTGGTGTGTGTGTGTGAGAGAGAGAGAGAGAGAGAGAGAGAGAGAGGAGAGGAGGAGTGTGTGTGTGTGGTGTGGTGTGTGTGTGTGTGTGTGTGGGCTTTTGTGTTTACGTGCGTGCTTAGTGTGTATGTGTGTGCGTGCTTGTGTGTGTGTGTGTGTGTGGTGTGTGTGTGTGTGGTGTGTGTGTGAGTGAGAGAGAGAGAGAGAGAGAGAGAGAGAGAGAGAGAGTGTGTGTATGTGTGTGTGTGGTGCTGGCGCGCGCGCGCGCGCGTGTGGTGTGTGGTGTGTGTTATGTGTGTGTGTTGTGTGTGTGTGTGGTGTGTGTGTGATTCTTTTTATTACATGATTTTATTGAGTTTCTGTAACTGCAAAAGTACATTTTATCTCCTTTGAAATATAAGTATCAATGCAAACATAGGGTTAATCTGACAATAAAACTGATACGGGTGAGGTGTTGTGGTTTGAATGTGTGTGTGTGTGTGTGGTGTTGTGTGTGTGTGTGTGTGTGTGTGGCGCGCGCGCGCTCGCGTGTGCGTGTATGAGTCTGTGTATGTGTGTTGTGTGTGTGTGTGTGTGTGTGTGTGTGTGTGTGTGTGTGTGTGTGTGTGGTGTGACGAATAAAAGTAAAAGGAGCTGCTGGACGAATGACGGTTCAGGGTCGTACTTTCAAATAATAAGGAATGCTGGGGGAAAAAGGAACGAAACAAAAAATGGCGGAAAATGATGTGTATTAAGGAGAGGTGGCAAGGAAACATTTATGAGAATACTGACCGAAGATAAAACAAAAAGATTATGGTTTTCGGAATAGAGGGCCGTTTGGGGACCAAGAACGCAAAAATGGACTGTTCATGACGGAGAATGGTCATGCAAGTAGTACACGAAAGACGTAACTACCTAGGGTTTATCTTGACGACCAAATGAGAGACAATGAGCCCTTAGGCAAGATGGTTTTGAATGATTGAAATCACACAGGCAGACTTCATTGTCTGTCCAAGTCTTGTTGTTGTTTGATCAGAAGACTGTCTGTGACCCTCAAATGACAGCCTCGTTTGTCTGTCTCGACTCTTTTCTATCTGTAGGTCCGGTCTACCACGTCTTGCAGCTCTGTCTCTCACGTGCATACCGTTCTCTGTCATCTGTCTCTGGCTCTCTCTCTCTCGTATCTCTCCTCTCTCTCTCTCCTCTCTACTCGTACTTCTCTCTCTCCTCTCCCTACCCTCATTCAGCACTTCTTTAGAGCCAGTGTTACTACCTCGTGTCGGAAAGGAAACAGAAAAGGAAAATTTCAAACAAACAACAAAAACAAAAAACCAACTACTACGGTAATAATTTCTTGCGTGGCGGGACTGAGGACTGATTTCAGTGGTGAAGGAAGTGCGAGAGAAGACCCCGCCGATACGCACACACCCGCTGCTGTGCTATGTGGTGCCGAGGACGAGAAACAGCTGCTGCAGTGTTTCGGCTCTATCCACTGACTGAATCCGTGGATGTGAGCACATGCCCTGACATGAGCGTGCTTCTTGTCAGTGATGTCATCAGTGTGCAATGCGGAGTAGTACTCAGCGTTTTAGCGAGGAATTGCTGCAGAGTGGCTCTCAATCATTCCCCGAACCTCTCTCTCTGCTCTCTCTCTCTCTCCTCTCACATCTCTACTCTCTCTCTCTCTCTACTCTCTCTCTGTCTCTCGTGCTCTCTCTCTCTCTGTCTCTATCTCCTCTCTCTCGGTCTCTCTCTCCTCTCTCTCTCTCTCCACACATCCCCAGCCTTTTTGTATCCCAGTAGTATTACCTGTTTACGCGGTTTGTCCATCTGATTCTTGAGTAATTATCCTGTGTCTTTAAAGCTTCTGTAGATGATGTGACGGTTCCTTGTGTTTCATCCTCTCTCTCTCTCTTTCTCTCTCTCAGCCTCTCAATCTCGCTTCTCTACTCTCTCTCCCACACACACACAAGCACACAAAACACACACACACCACACACACACACACCATATAAGATATAATATTATTATACAAAACTCACATTTTATCATACTCTCTCCACACCAGCAGCCTCGACCTCCCTCCCTCTCTCTCTCTCTCTCTCTCTCTCTCTCGTGCATCTCGTCTATCTCTCCTTTCTCCTCTCTATCTCTATCTCTCTTCTTTCATCTTTTTTCCTTTTTCTTTCTTTGAGGAGGGGGATTCCCTGTTTATTGTATCTAATTGGTCATTGATTTTCAAGCCAGAACAGAAAAGTGGAGGAGGAGGTAGAAAGAGCAGGCAGAGAGGACGCAGCGACTGTAGACGGGCATGGTATCATGGATTTGGTGGGGTGTGTGTCGTGGATGACGAGGTAGATGGTGTGGCTGTGTGTGGTGTGGAGGGATCGTTCGCGCGCGCAACGTGTGTGTGTGCGTGTGTGGTTGTAGTGCGGGTGAAATGGGTTGTTCGGGGTGGTGTGGTGTGGTTGTGTGTCTGTGTGTGTGGTGTTGTGTGTGTGTGGTGGGTGTGTGTGTGTGAGGGTGAGAGGGAGGGAAATGTATGGGAGTGAGGGGGGAGGGAGTGGGAGAATGAAAAGGAAAAGAAAAAGAGGATGAGTGAAGAGAGAAAGGATAGAGGAGGACGGGAGAATGAGAGAGTGATGAGGAGAGAGGAGAGAAAGAGAGAGAGCGGAGGAGAGAGAGAGAGAGAGAGTGACGCGAGAGAGGTGGAGAGAAGAGAGAGAGAGAGGCACGCGTGCGCATCTTCCTCATGGACCCAGCCCTTCACAGAGAGTGACCTCTCCCCCACTGGCGAACAGCGGGGTCGTTATTACGAGGTGTCCTGATTCCGGTACATCAGGCCTCATTCCGGGAAATCAGAGCACCAGGCCTGAAAACCAAGCTAGACCAGTTTCGTTTCTTTGGAAGGAGATGGGGGGGTTAAGCTGGATATTTTCCCTTTACCCTTCAGGCTCCCCACGCCCCTTCTCCCCTTACCGCCTGCCGGTTCCCCCCTCCCCCCCCCCCCTTTTTGTTTTTCTCTAACAGGTCCAGGAAGCGAGAGGATGTGGACGGGAGTGATGGTGGTGTCTGTTGAACCATGTTTTATGATGGAGTTCAGTTGTCTGTTTTCGTTAGAGGACGGCTACCATGCAGGACATTTCAGGGTGGATATGGAATAGGACCACGCGCCGGTGGCCCGGGGCCCGGACAAGGAAACGGCCGCCGGACACACTGGGGGTTACACTAATAAGACAGAGAGAGAGTAGAGACAGACAGACAGGACAGACAGAGAAAAAAAAACACAAACCACAAACGGTAGAAGATAAAAAGGCAATGGCATGGTACGATATCACATAGGGTTCATATAATGTGGGGGAGGGGGGGGGGGGCAGGGGGGCCGGGCAAGGAAACGCACAACAAAAAAAAAAACAACAACAACAACAAACAACAAACAAACAACGCAAACACTTTTGTGAGTGTAGACAGCCGGCTGGACTGAATGAGAGACAAGGGATGTCTCTCTCATCTTCGTCTGCTCTCTCTGGGTGTCCGTCTCCTTCCTATCTTGTCTCTTTCGCTGTCTCTGTCTGTTGTCTGTATATCGTTCTCTATCTCTGTATCATCTAGTATGTCTGTTTTCGTCTTGGGCAGTCTGTCGTGGGGGTCGTCTGTCTGCAGTTGTCTCTATCTCTGTCGCTCTGTCTCTCTCTCTCTCGTCGCTCTCCGTTACTCGTCCCGTCTATGTTCTCCGTCTCCGTCTCTGTCTGTCTGTCTGTTGTCTTTCTTCTCTCTCTCTCTCTCTCTCTCTCTCTCTCTCTCTATCTCGTAACTCTCTCTTCTCTTCATTACTGTCCGTCTGTTGTGGTCGTATACCTCCCTCCCCCCACCTCTCTGCACTATCCCGTCTCTAACTGTCGTGTGTCTGTCTCCTCTCCCCCACCTCTCTCTCTCTTCTCTCTCTCCTCTCTTTCTCTCTCTCTCTCTCTCTCTCTCTACTCTCTCCTCCTTTACTCAGTGTGAAAAACTGCTTTCATCGTGAGAATACAGTGTTTTGTTTCATATCAATGCAATCCACCATCATCATTTCTCGTCTGGTCTCGAACTCTACTAACAGTTCACAAACCACACACATACAAACATCGGCAAAATAGTTACTTTTTATTCTAACCATTCTTTTTTCTGCTTATCGCAACTTGCTGCCCCCACACTAAACCCCCACCCTTACCCACCCCCCAGTCTCACGCCCTCCCCTCCCCTGATTTTGTTGTTGCTGTCGTAAGAATGTCAATGCCAATTGCGTGTGTGATGTGAACTATGAGGTCCACCCGTGCCTGTGTTGTTCTCTCCTTTTTCCTTTTCACTTGCTGGTTTTCTTTTCCTTTTCATTTTCTTGTCTTTAAATATTCATTGTATAATTTAAACTCAGCAAGGACCAGATTGGGAAGACTAGGATCTATCTTCAATCTCAATCCTTAATCGAATAAAAGTTTTCTGAGTTCTAAACTCTCTCTCTATCTCTCTCTCTCTCCTCTCTCTCTCTCCTCTCTCTCTCTCCTCTCTCTCTCTCTCTCTCTCTCTCTCTCTCTCTCTTGAGGAAGGAAAAAGAAACGAAAAACAGGATAAGAGTTTGGGCTGAAAGACTATGTGACGTATGTAGCTAGAGTCGTGGACATGACCAGTTTCGCGCTAAGTTTGCCGACGAAATTTCTGAATGAAGGGGAAAAAAAAAAAAAAAGGCTTTGATACCGATGACAAGTTACAAAAGTTGACAAAGCACATGTTTGCATCTTTACTCAAAAGGATACACTTATTTCAGCCATCTTTCGTGGGATGATTCTTTACTCATGTCAGTCACAGAAATAGGGGGTGCAAAGAACACCATTAGAAAATGCGCTATTGTTCTCAAATATACAGGATTTAACAACCGGGAAAAACTCAGTACGAGGAACCCACAACAGAAATTTCAATATTTGCGAGATGAAATTATTCGTATTGATGGAAGTCACTCTCACAGTAGACAGGGCCCAGTAACATACGCATGAGCTATCAGAAAACTGTCGGAAACGTGGAAGGAAAATACTAGAATGAAAAAATGTAACTCGAATGATAGGAAAAATGGTGGCAGTTTAGTCCATTGCAATATCGCGGCCGTGGAAAATGAAAAAGAAGAAATCCTGGAGAAGAATCACGGTGTGATTGTTGATGGAAAATCTCAAAATTCTATATACACATCATCTTTAATCCGTTCTTTTTTTGCATATCACGGATGCCTTACGTCACAGAACTAAGTGGTGTGTCCATGTTAAAGGTGAGGATGCTGACGTGGGCAGAAAGGCACGACTTGAATATCGTCAGTGCAAAGGCATATGTCAGTTGTCATTTGATGAT
This sequence comes from Conus betulinus, assembly GCA_016801955.1. Taxonomy (NCBI): domain Eukaryota; kingdom Metazoa; phylum Mollusca; class Gastropoda; order Neogastropoda; family Conidae; genus Conus; species Conus betulinus. The sequence continues at coordinate 1,323 of JADBJO010035526.1, read as the reverse complement.
TCTCTCTCTCTCTCTACTTCTCTCTCTCTCTCTCTCTCTCTCTCTATCTCTCTTTTCTCTATCATCTCCTCTCTCTCGTGTGCAACACGCGCACATGTGTGTGTGTGTGTGTGTGGTGTACGGTGTGAGTGTGTGTGTGGTGGTGTGTGTGTGAGTGTTGTGTGTGGTGCGCGGTCGCGCTTGCACGTGTGGGTGTGTGTGTGTGTCCCTCACGCATCTGGCAACCGACGTTCATCAGCTATTCCGTAGGTTGCCCCTAACGTAATCCTGGCCAATCGCTGTTCATCAATTATTCTCCGAAAGTATTGCGTCTCGCACTTACCGCAACAGTTCCTGTTTTTGGAGAAAGCGTGCCGCGTCGACAGACCGCCGGTGACTTACATTCCCCTTGGTAACCCAGACAACCCACACCAGGGATAATGACTGGATCCCCTTATGACAGACTTCCCACACAGGGATCAGAGAATGACTGGATTCTTCCTTGTAACAGGTTCCCGACTCCCCACAACAGGGGGGATAATGAGCTGGATTCCCCTTATGACAGACTCCCATCACAGGGGATAATGACTCTGGATTCCCCTTATGACAGACTCCCCGACAGGGGATAATGACTGGATTCCCCTGATGACAGACTCCCAGACAGGGATAATGACTGGATTCCCATTATGACAGACCCAGACAGGGATACGGAGAATGACTGGATTCCCCTTATGACAGACTCCCAGACCAGGGATAATGACTGGATTCCCTTATGGACAGTGACTCCCAGACAGGGATAAATGACTGGATTCCCCTTATGACAGACCTCCCAGACAGGAAGATAATGACTGGATTCCCATTATGACAGAATCCCAGACAGGGATAATGACTGGATTCCCCCTATGGACCAGACTCCAGGACAGGGATAATGACTGGGATTCCCTTGATGAACAGACTCCCAGACAGGGGATAATGGTCTGGATTCCACTTTATGACAGACTCCCAGACAGGGATGTAGTAGATGGTTCCCCTATGACAGTTTGTAATATGGTCTTGCACGAGATTCCAGGGCAATCTTGCGGAAGCATGTCATCTCATAATGCCTGAATCCTTCTCCAGTTTTCAGCTGTCAGAGTCGTCAGGGCATAGCTAGCCAGATTAAGACCCATCTGGAATGACAGAAACATCACAAATCGGTTCCAAGATCCAGACTGATGCACTCCCTGGTGGTGCATATTTCTCTATGCCTGTGAGAGGGCAGACCATTCCCTTGCAGAAACGGTAAAGGAGCAGCAGAGGGGGACAGAGGACAGAATTTGGTGAACCGAGAACATTGGAAAAAAA
>JADBJO010035525.1:0-12152 GCA_016801955.1 Conus betulinus | reverse complement strand
ATGTGATTTAGTTCGGTCCATTTTACAAGATCGTTGGTACTCTCTTGCAAATGTTTTGAGAGACTGGAAGGATCAGTATGGCTGGTGTGAATTGTGGTGTCGTCTGCAAAGAGGTCGCATGTAGATCTCACATGTAGGGGTAGGTCATTAATGTAGATTGAGAAGAGTAGCGGGCCTAAAATGGAGCCTTGTGGAACGCCATACTTAAGAGTTGTTAGAAGAGACAGTCGTCCCTAATAAGACGCATTGTTGTCGTTTTGTGATGTATGATTTTAGAAGGATAAGGGCGGATTTTGAAAGACCGTATATTTCCAGTTTTCGAATAATGAGATTGTGGTCAATGACATCGAACGCTTTTCTGAAATCAACGAATAAGACACCACAATATCTGTTGTTATTAATACTATCAAGCCACACACATCTACAAGATTGATTAATGCAGAGTGGCAGGAATGTTTCTGTCTGAAACCAGACTGTCCGGGATGGAGCAAATCGTACTTGTTGAAGTGATGAAGGATGTGTTTATTTAAATGCTTTTTCTAGAGGTTTTGAAAGGATAGATATGATTGATATTGGTCTGTAGTTTGAAGGATCAGTATTATCACCAGATTTATGAATGGGTATAACTTTTGCTTTTTTGAACGCATTTGGAAAACAATTTTTATCTATGCACAAATTAAAATATACGTTAACGTGTCAGTTATAACTGGAGCCGAGAGTTTCAGAATTTTGCCATCTATGCCATCTAGTCCACGTGTGTCCTGACTGTTTGAGATGAAGTAGGTACTGATACACCTCGTGCACAGTTATGGGTGGAATGTGTAGTTCAGACGTGATTTTTTTTGTCATGACAAAATTGATGGAGTTCTTTAAGTTCGTTAGAGCTTGAGTGATCAGTAGTAACAACTGTATCTGGAATGGTAGAGAAGTGAGTGTTAAGTTGTTCAGCAGAAATACCTTTGATAACAGTTGATTTTGAAGAAGAACTGTTTGTTGTTAAGCTGGTTTATTGCTTGCCAAACCAGTTTTGGATTTTGTTTGGAAGTTAATAACTCGCGATAGTATTTTATTTTTTTTTTTTGCGCTTCTGAGAGTTTATTGCATTTCTTAGTGACCTTGATTCTTCTTCATAGCCATGTTCTTTCAAAAGGTCTCTAAGGTAGCATGCCTCCTGTAATTCTTTCGTGTACCACGGTGGTTTGGGAATATGCTTTACTCTGATTGTTTTTAATGGAGCATGTCTATTATAGACTTCTGTAAAAATTTCGATCAAAAGTCAATCGCTGAATCTGGATCAGTAATATTGTATACTGTATAAAGTTCTGAGTTCATTAAATCAAACAAAAAATTTTGTTCATTAAATTTTGAGAAAGCAACGATAGGTTATGGTTTTGTGGCCTGGTTTTGGGATTTTCACTCCATGTTTAGACCATGTAACACACACTGGGTAATGATCACTAGAAGAGAAGACTGGTACACAAGCTTCTAGTATGTTATTTTCATTTGAGACATAGATATGGTCAATGATTGTCTTTGAAGTTGGTGTGACTCTGGTGGGTGTTTTGATGATCTGATGTAAATTCAACACCCTTACCGTTTGGCTCCATTGGCTGTTTGGTTTCATAAGATCTACATTGAAGTCACCGAGTAAAAACAATCTCTTTACATTCTAAGGAAACTGCGTCCATCATAGTAACAAATTTATCAGTCCAGCTGACTCTTTCTGCTGGGTTCCGATAGCAAAACCCGATTAAAATGGATCGTGATTTGTTCAGGCGATTTGTATCCACACTGCTTCTACGTCATGCTGTTCTAGGTGGGAAAGTCTCTTGAAGTTGAGAGATTCACTGACATACACTAGAAGACCTGTCTCTTTGTCTTTAATAGGGTCTTTTCGAACAATGTTATAACCTGGGATTGAAACATCTTTATCGCTAATGTAGGTATTTAGTCTTGATTCGGAGAGACCCAGAACATGGAATGGCTTTTGGTGGTTTGATATTAGGGTCGAGATATCCGAGATTTTACTGACTGCACTATTGATATTTAAATGGCAAACTCTCAGTCCATCTCTCGATGGCCATGAGTTCTGGTTTGTGGTCATTTTATGTCCTGAGGGCACAAGTAAAAGGAAAAAAAAAAGAAGATAGAGGAAGAGGAAGAAAGGACACGTACAGAAAAAGTAAAATAAATGATAAAAACAAAAACAAAAACAAAAAAAAAAGAACAAACAACAACAACAAAAACAAAATCAAATCAAAAAAACTGTAGATTAGATACCACAGCATGGTTCGCAAATAGGTGACTGAGAAGGCACTTACAGTCTAATGTGCACACAACTAATTGCTGTCAGGTTGTACAGGACGAGGTAGTGCAAGACTAAAAAAAAAACCCACAATTCCTGTATGTTGCACGCACAGAGTCACCAACTCATAATTATCTGATCACACATATATATATGTGACTCAGTTTGAATTGTCTATAGGTCCAAGTCTGTTTTGCACAAATGCGTTGCACTTATGGAGCGCTCTCCAATCAGTCACGTCCACTGAACGCAGGTATTAGAAACTCAAATTTAGTCTGGCATTCAGTGAAGGCACATATGATCACGAGCCACACAGTTCAGTCATTTCTGAAACATGGGGGTGAAATGTCTTTAGTGACGCGAGTGGTTTCGATAGTAAATCAGTAGAACATAAAGTGTTTCAGCACAGCCTACGGTGATCACTGTCAACAATAGATGCCGATGTGAAAAGATAGTTATTACTGCTAAGAACATAATGACACGCACAAGTAGTATCCGAGGATTAGTTCTCAGTCTGGCAAGGAAGGATGAAAGTCACACACACACACACACACACACACACACACACACACACACACACACACACACACACACTCTCTCTCTCTCTCTCTCTCTCTCTCTCTCTCTCTCTCTCTCTCTCTCACACACACACACACACACACACACACACACACACACACACACACACACACACACTTATGGCAAGGACTTGTACATATAACATACGTCTAGTTCCCCCAAGTTTTTTTTTATGGGGCTGGTGGGTGTGGAAGGGATGATTTACAAAATAGTCTTCACACTGAAGAAAGGCCACAGGCTGCCTGGAGCAATCGCACTGCTTCAGCAATGGCCTGTAGAGGATTAGTGGGGGTGGAGGGAGGCACCGCGGCGGGAACAGCGGTGCCATACGTGGGCAGTGGTTGGGGTCCTGTGCTCTGCGCGTTGGCGTTAGTCACCGAAGTACTGACAGGGCCGGCCATCGGAATCTGAGAAGCTGGGGCTCTCAACAGGGGGGCGTGGGCTGTGTAGAACTGCGTTGGCGTGATCGCTGAGGCGTAGCGCTGGGACGGTTGAGCAGCGCTGGCCGGAACATGGGGCTGATGGTGTGTTGGCGTGTGTGTTGTACTGACATCTGTGGCTTGCAGCAGGGCGGAGGTGTGTGTAGATGAGGCACTAACACAGTATTTGATGTTCCATGCTAGCTTGAGTAGACCTTTGTGGCTGATGTCTAGGGGAGATTTGTACATGTCTTTCCTGGGGGCACCACTCCTAGCAAGAAAGGAATCTTTGTTGTCTACAAATATTGCAGACAGTTCCTTGCATACTGTCTGAAGCTTTAGGTTGGACTGAACAATGGCTGGATTCATTAAATGTCTACCACATGCGGGGATGATGGAAGAGGCCACGACTGTTGCATTGGGGAAGGTCGTTTGACATGAGTAAAGGAGAGCCCCTCCATTGGTGTGTTGTCATCTCTCCTCCTTTACAGTCGTTGATTCCTACATGCAAAAAACTATATCCACATGGGCATTGGGTGGACGGGATTCAAGCCAGTTTGTATGTCAGAGACCTTGAGACCGGACACACTGATTTTCTGAACTGATTTGAAGCTACCTGTGTTCATTTTATGTGCATCCATGTTATGTATTGTGGAATCTCCTATAATCAAACAGTCCGTCTGTTCTTCCAGTGATGTTTGTTGGAGACAATGGGGTGGGGCTGGGAGTAGCTCTTTGTCTTTTGAGACATGGACAGGAATGGACTGAGGATCAGGTGATGATGGTGATGGATCAAAACGATTTGTAACTGGGATGGAGTAGACAGGAGCACTGTCTAACTTGGGAGGGGGGGGGGTGGCATGGAGACTGGTGTCAGCTAGGTCAGGGGAAGGGAGGTGGGAAAGGGGTGGGAGAGGGGCTGGGTGCAGAGGGTGTTTTTACTTGGACGGAGGTGGGACTGGGTTGACCGCTGGGTAGTTGGGTAGGGGTGGAGGGCTGGTGGGTCTTAGGAGATCTGTGCATCTGTGATGTTGTCGTCGCTTTATTCTGACTGGTCCTCTTCAAGGCAGTAGAAAAAAGAACAGGGGCAGTGGACATGGCAGGTTCACAGGCAGGTTTCAATGGGGGGTACTCATGAGAAGAAACTGGTGGCAAGCTGCTTCTTGAGATCTGTAATAATTCTTTTATGCTCGCCAAGATCTGATTTCAATTTGTGATTTTCATTTTCTAATGTTTTAACTTTAGCAGATAGTGATTTGCATAGATCTTCAAGGGACTCTAGTTTCTTTTGGCGAAGCATTTGAGTTCATTTTTTATCTGTTCTTTTAAATCTAGAATATGGCTTTGAACAATATTTTCTGCATCCGACAAACGGTGTGTGTGTTGTAGTCCACATTTTCTTTCAAAGTATTCAGTGACCTGATCATCTTTGGTGATGTGGTCACTTTGATAGGGTGGCGAATGAATCTGTTAGACGATCTTCGTCGATGGGCTCGTTTGACGCTGTGGTGATCTATGTCTGGTCGTAGTTCTGCCGTTTTTTTTTTGCATTTGTGTGGTGATCTAGTTTAGTGGATTCAGATATTGTAGGCATTGGACTGGTACAAGTGTGACAATCTTTCAGATCAGGGAAGGGCAAAGCTTGATCTTTTCATGAAAAGTGTTGTCAATGTCAGCTGCTAAGTCGCTGGCTGAAAGATGACCTACAATTGGGCTAATCTGGTCAATTTCGTCAACACCAAACGTAGGACAGCCGGCACCTTGTAATAGCACTGTTCCCTCAACATCTTCACTTTTAACATAGAGTGTGATAACCACTATCTGACGCCCCTCAACCAATAATCTTATAACAGTTTTGGCGAAGTCTGGTGGTAGTGGGGCGCACAGATTGATTGGGGAAGTTTCACTGGTGTTGATGGCACATTCGTCAAGGTCCCTTGACTCTACGTTGACGGAGAATTGGCTGGGTAGATTGTCAGGGTGGTATCTGTGAAGGAGGCACTGCCTCCATGTGGCAAGTTCTCGTCTGCTACAGTGGAATTTTTTCTGTAGTGGATCAGCAGTGTCACAGAGTATGCTTGTGTGAGGGGGGGTCCTTGGATACTGGTGCAGGCTCCGTAAAGTCGGAGCCTGCAGTGGGCGTGTCACACATGGTTGTTTACATGGTTAAACGACACTAGAAAGAACAACACAATATTAGAGAGTATCACCCAGTCTCTCATCACGCCATGCGGCAGCACTGTCTTGCCGGTCACCTACATAGTACAAAGTATTTCCAGCTGTGCGCTGGCCTCCTTCCTACCTTCTGCGCGTTACATTTTGTTCAAAAACGACGAATCGAATGCTGTCTGCATGCTTACTTGAGCCAGTGAGAGAGACAGAGAGAGAGAGAGAGACAGAGAGAGAGAGACAGACAGAGAGAGAGAGAGAGAGAGAGAGAGCACAGAGTTAGTACCTTCAGCTGCCGACGTTCACAGTCTGGAGTAAAAATCGGTGTGTCTCTAACTACAGACGTAAACAATCATAGACGAATGAAGACAGCAGACTGAAGGACGCCACGGATTGTCGCTTTTATTAAGATGGACCACAGATAGAGGGAGGAAAAAAAAAACAGGGAAAGGGGGTGGCAGGGAGTAAGGGGAGGATAGGGGGGGGGATAAGTGTCTTCCCCTAGGCGTTCCATTGTGAGTTCAGACGACATCCACCCCTTGTGTTGATTTGATTAGCTCTCCGCCTCCTGCTCAATTGCTGGCAGGGGGGGGGGGGGGGGGGGAGGAGAGGTGGGGAGGTTCCCACCCTTCGCTGCTCATAGTGGCAAACTGTGAATTAAGACCGCCACACACACACACACACACACACACACACACACACGTGCGCGTGCGTGCGTGCGTGCGTGCACTCACATACACACAAAGTATTCTTGCTTTCACTCACACACACACACACACACACACACACACACACACACACAAGTGCGCTGGCACACGCGCACAACACACGCACACGGGCGCGCACGCACACACACTCACACACACACACACACACACACACACACACACACACACACACAGCATACACGCACGGGACGCAACACATACACACACACACACACACACACACACACATACACACTCACTCGCTCACAGTGATTCTCACTTAAGGCAAAGGTTACGTGCAGATGGTAGGCCGCCCTTTGTGTAAACACTTCAACAAGAAGCTGGCCTAAGTGGTAACCTGAAAGGGCGGCGCAACTCACCGAACAATTCCTTCCTGGCTTGCGATGTCAGCAGTTCCTGGAAGTAGCGAGTGACCTGCTTGGGCGAACAAGGACTGTAAAAGAAAGCAAGGTGAGATGTTTATCCTTCCCCTCTTCATCCGGCAAGCGTTCTGAAAAAAAGACATGTTCTGTGTCTCATGAACAAGCTGTATCTGTGCCAGTGTGCCAAAAGTAGAGACCTCTGCAAGCGTCCACGGGGCCTAAATTGCCTGGATGCGAGTCTTAACACTGGATCTGAAAGTCGACGAACTAAACGCACAATATCCTCAAAATTTAGCACATAAAATATATAGGAATGAAATGGAGCACTGGCCTAAACTTGCCCGGATGTACGTGGTATGGTTTTGATCCGAAAGTCGGACAAACTAACGTAAATATCCTAAAAATTGTTTCCACATAAACTAAGAGAAAAAAACAAAAATGGAGTCCATTGTCGTACAAATGCCCGGATGTAAGTGGTAGGTTCTGATATGAAAGTTCGTCAAAACTAACCCAAATTGTCCTAACAATTTATCGGCCCCCACCCAAACACCCATAAGTTATGCGATTAAATTTGTAGGAAATTTGGGTTAGTTTGTCGACTTTCATATCATAAACATACCACTTACATCCGGGCATTTACGACAATGGACTCCAGTTTTTTTTTTTTTCTGAGTTTATGTGAAACATTTTTAGGATATTACGTTAGTTTGTCGACTTTCAGATCAAAACATACCACTTACATCCGGGCAATTTAGGCCAGTGCTCCATTTCATTCCTATATATTTAGGTGCTAAATTTTGAGGATATTTGCGTTAGTTCGTCGACTTTCAGATCCAGTGTTAAGACTCGCATCCAGGCAATTTAGGCCCCGTGGACGCTTGCAGAGGTCTTCTACTTTTGGCACACTGGCACAGATACAGCTTGTTCATGAGACACAGAACATGTCTTTTTTCAGAAAACGCTTGCCGGATGAAGAGGGGAAGGATAAACTCATCTCACCTTGCTTCCTTTTACAGTCTTGTTCGCCCAAGCAGGTCACTCGCTACTTCCAGGAACTGCTGACATCGCAAGCCAGGAAGGAATGTTCGGTGAGTTGCGCCGCCTTTCAGGTTACCACTTAGGCCAGCTCTTGTGAAGTGTTTACACAAAGGGCGGCCTACCATCTGCACGTAACCTTTGCCTTAAGTGAGAATCACTGTGAGCGAGTGAGTGTGTATGTGTGTGTGTGTGTGTGTGTGTGTGTGTGTATGTGTGCGTCCGTGCGTGTATGCGTGTGTGTGTGTGTGTGTGTGTGTGTGTGTGTGTGTGTGTGTGTGTGTGAGTGTGGCGTGCGCGCGCCCGTGTGCGTGTGTGTGTGCGCGTGTGCCAGCGCACTGTGTGTGTGTGTGTGTGTGTGTGTGGTGTGTGTGTGAGTGAAGCAAGAATACTTTGTGTGTATGTGAGTGCACGCACGCACGCACGCACGCGCACGTGTGTGTGTGGTGTGTGTGTGTGTGTGTGTTGTGCGGTCTTAATTTCACAGTTTGCCACTATGAGCAGCGAAGGGTGGGAACCTCCCCACCTCTCCTCCCCCCCCCCCCCCCCCCCTGCCAGCAATTGAGCAGGAGGCGGAGAGCTAATCAAATCACACAAAAGGGGTGGATGTCGTCTGAACTCACAATGGAACGCCTAGGGGAAGACACTTATCCCCCCCCCTATCCTCCCCTTACTCCCTGCCACCCCCTTTCCCTGTTTTTTTTTCCTCCCTCTATCTGTGGTCCATCTTAATAAAAGCGACAATTCCGTGGCGGTCCTTCAGTTGCTGTCTTCATTCGTCTATGATTGTTTACGTCTGTAGTTAGAGAGACACACCGATTTTTTACTCCAGACTGTGAACGTCGGCAGCTGAAGGTACTAACTCTGTGCTCTCTCTCTCTCTCTCTCTCTCTGTCTGTCTCTCTCTCTGTCCTCTCTCTCTCTCTCTCTTCTCTCTCTCACTGGCTCAAGTAAGCATGCAGACAGCATTCGATTCGTCGTTTTTGAACAAAATTCTTTTTGTCTCGTAGACTGTATATTGCAGTTCTCTCTCTCTCTCTCTCTCTACGCAATGATTCTTTTAGTTCAGTACTTATACCTATGAAAGCGTGGTGCTTCTACTGAGTGCACAAAGTGAAATATCCTAGTTCTGCCGCCACTGACCACGCAGCGCGAGCCAGCAAGCCAACAGCATGTAACGCGCAGAAGGTAGGAAGGAGGCCAGCGCACAGCTGGAAATACTTTGTACTATGTAGGTGACCGGCAAGACTGTGCTGCCGCATGGCGTGATGAGACTGGGTGATACTCTCTAATATTGTGTTGTTCTTTCTAGTGTCGTTAAACCATGTAAACAACCATGTGTGACACGCCCACTGCAGGCTCCGACTTTACGGAGCCTGCACCAGTATCCAAGGACCCCCCTCACACAAGCATACTCTGTGACACTGCTGATCCACTACAGAAAAAATTCCACTGTAGCAGACGAGAGAACTTGCCACATGGAGGCAGTGCCTCCTTCACAGATACCACCCTGACAATCTACCCAGCCAATTCTCCGTCAACGTAGAGTCAAGGGACCTTGACGAATGTGCCATCAACATCAGTGAAACTTCCCCAATCAATCTGTGCGCCCCACTACCACCAGACTTCGCCAAAACTGTTATAAGATTATTAGTTGAGGGGCGTCAGATAGTGGTTATCACACTCTATGTTAAAAGTGAAGATGTTGAGGGAACAGTGCTATTACAAGGTGCCGGCGGCTGTCCTACGTTTGGTGTTGACGAAATTGACCAGATTAGCCCAATTGTAGGTCATCTTTCAGCCAGCGACTTAGCAGCTGACATTGACAACACTTTTCATGAAAAGATCCAAGCTTTGCCCTTCCCTGATCTGAAAGATTGTCACACTTGTACCAGTCCAATGCCTACAATATCTGAATCCACTAAACTAGATCACCACACAAATGTCAAAAAAACGGCAGAACTACGACCAGACATAGATCACCACAGCGTCAAACGAGCCCATCGACGAAGATCGTCTAACAGATTCATTCGCCACCCTATCAAAGTGACCACATCACCAAAGATGATCAGGTCACTGAATACTTTGAAAGAAAATGGGATACAACACACACCGTTTGTCGGATGCAGAAAATATTGTTCAAAGCCATATTCTAGATTTAAAACAGATAAGAAAAAAACTCAAATGCTTCGCCAAAGAGAAACTAGAGTCCCTTGAAGATCTATGCAAATCACTATCTGCTAAAGTTAAAACATTAGAAAATGAAAATCACAAATTGAAATCAGATCTTGGCGAGCATAAAAGAATTATTACAGATCTCAAGAAGCAGCTTGCCACCAGTTCTTCTCATGAGTACCCCCCATTGAAACCTGCCTGTGAACCTGCCATGTCCACTGCCCCTGTTCTTTTTTCTACTGCCTTGAAGAGGACCAGTCAGAATCAAGCGACGACAACATCACAGATGCACAGATCTCCTAAGACCCACCAGCCCTCCACCCCTACCCAACTACCCAGCGGTCAACCCAGTCCCACCTCCGTCCAAGTAAAAACACTCTCTGCACCCAGCCCCTCTCCCACCCTTTCCCACCTCCCTTCCCCTGACCTAGCTGACACCAGTCTCCATGCCAACCCCCCCCCTCCCAAGTTAGACAGTGCTCCTGTCTACTCCATCCCAGTTACAAATCGTTTTGATCCATCACCATCATCACCTGATCCTCAGTCCATTCCTGTCCATGTCTCCAAAAGACAAAGAGCTACTCCCAGCCCACCCCATTTGTCTCCAACAAACATCACTGGAAGAACAGACGGACTGTTTGATTATAGGAGATTCCACAATACATAACATGGATGCACATAAAATGAACACAGGTAGCTTCAAATCAGTTCAGAAAATCAGTGTGTCCGTCTCAAGGTCTCTGACATACAACACTGGCTTGAATCCCGTCCACCCAATGCCCATGTGGATAGAGTTATTTTGCATGTAGGAATCAACGACTGTAAAGGAGGAGAGATTACAACACACCAATGGAGGGCTCTCCTTTACTCATGTCAAACGACCTTCCCCAGTGCAACAGTCGTGGCCTCTTCCATCATCCCCGCATGTGGTAGACATTTAATGAATCCAGCCATTGTTCAGTCCAACCTAAAGCTTCAGACAGTATGCAGGGAACTGTCTGCAGTATTGTAGACAACAAAGATTCCTTTCTTGCTAGGAGTGGTGCCCCCAGGAAAGACATGTACAAATCTCCCCTAGACATCAGCCACAAAGGTCTACTCAAACTAGCATGGAACATCAAATACTGTGTTAGTGCCTCATCTACACACACCTCCGCCCTGCTGCAAGCCACAGATGTCAGTACAACACACACGCCAACACCATCAGCCCATGTTCCGGCCAGTGCTGCTCAACCGTCCCAGCGATACGCCTCAGCGGTCACGCCAACGCAGTTCTACACAGGCCACGCCCCCCTGTTGAGAGCCCCAGCTTCTCAGATTCCAATGGCCGGCCCTGTCAGTACTTCGGTGACTAACGCCAACGCGCAGAGCACAGGACCCCAACCACTGCCCACGTATGGCACCGCTGTTCCCGCCGCGGTGCCTCCCTCCACCCCCCACTAATCCCTACAGGCCATTGCTGAAGCAGTGCGATTGCTCCAGGCAGCCTGTGGCCTTTCTTCAGTGTGAAGACTATTTTGTAAGAATCATCCTTCCACACCCACCAGCCCCATAAAAAAAACTTGGGGGAAACTAGACGTGTGTATATGTACAAGTCCTTGCCATAAGTGTGTGTGTGTGTGTGTGTGTGTGTGTGTGTGTGGTGTGTGTGAGAGAGTGTGAGAGAGAGAGAGAGAGAGAGAGAGAGAGAGAGAGAGAGAGAGAGTGTGTGTGTGTGTGTGTGTGTGTGTGTGTGTGTGTGTGTGTGTGTGTGACTTTCATCCTTCCTTGCCAGACTGAGAACTAATCCTCGGATACTACTTGTGCGTGTCATTATGTTCTTAGCAGTAATAACTATCTTTTCACATCGGCATCTATTGTTGACAGTGATCACCGTAGGCTGTGCTGAAACACTTTATGTTCTACTGATTTACTATCGAAACCACCACTCGTGTCACTAAAGACATTTCGCCCCATGTTTCAGAAATGACTGATCTGTGTGTGGCTCGTGAATCATATGTGCCTTCACTGAATGCCAGACTAAATTTGAGTTTCTAATACCTGTGTTCAGTGGACGTGACTGATTGGAGAGCGCTCCATAAGTGCAACGCATTTGTGCAAAACAGACTTGGACCTATAGACAATTCAATCTGAGTCAGCATATATATGTATGATCAGATAATTATGAGTTGGTGACTCTGTGCGTGCAACATACAGGAATTGTGTTTTTTTTTTAGTCTTGCACTACCTCGTCCTGTACAACCTGACAGCAATTAGTTGTGTGCACATTAGACTGTAAGTGCTTTCTCAGTCACCTATTTGCGAACCACTGCTGTGGTATCTAATCTACCAGTTTGTTTGATTTTGATTTTTGTTGTTTGTTGTTGTTGTTCTTGTTTTT
>JADBJO010035524.1:7500-12152 GCA_016801955.1 Conus betulinus | reverse complement strand
ACATAGACCGTACTACATAGATAGACTAAAGAAGAGGAAGAAACAGATAAGCACACGGTAGAACGAAAATGAATGTCCATACTCAAAGAGTTCTTCGCTCTAGCAAATTTAAAAAACAATCTTACTTACATGAAACATAATCAACAAGTTCCTCAGACCCGGCAAAATTCAAAGGAATGGACCACCTCCGGACCCAAGATCAGAGCGGACTACAACAATCAGTAGTAGTGGGATACCTCCATAAGATCGAAAAGCGACGCTACTTTTCAGTTCCTTCATTCACCCCAGCCCCACAGGGGGGGGACGATTCCTCAGGTTTCGTCTGGCAAGAGGTCGGGTTGTTTCCAGTTTCAGGCCCTCCCTTGGCCTCTCCCTCGCCCCCTTCCTTCTTTCACGAAAGGTTGTCAAGGGAGATTGGGCCGCCCTGGCCAGTCGACAGGAGGACATTCGACCACATGGTCTCCCTGGACGATCTGTGGCTCGTCCTGGGCCCCCTCACGGGCACATGCCCAAGCCCCACACCAAAAACCGGCCCTCCTGGCCTCTGTTCACGCCCTGCTCTTTCGGTCTACCTTACTTACATGAACACGAGCCCCAGTCTGAATTTAGCAAAAACGCATCCCACGTAACTGACAGGGATATTTTCACGATGATATACAATTCGACTGTCTGGACTGCCATCCAAAAGTATGAAAACAGATTACACTTCTTTCACTGTTGCCTTACAATTCCTAGTGATGATTGGCAAAACGTGTAATAATACACCAAAAAAAAAGTGAATTCGTGGATCGCTTGAAAAAAAATAGCATGCCAAAAGGGTGCGGGGAAAAAAAAAAAAACTGGTTGGAACATTAAGAGTTACAAAGTGTTCATCTTTTCCGTAAGTAAGCACGTGAATTTTGAATGAACCTACTTTTAAAAAGACAAATAGGTTGGGTGTTCTGGCTGGAATTTTTCTCTTTCCGTTTTCTTCGATTTGCACATAAGCCAGAATTCCAACCGGGGCCGTGCACACAAGCCGCGATTCACAGTAATGGGTTGGCAGATGCAGGCAAGCTCCCAGTGTGGCTTTGCACAATGAATCAGGACTCTCCCTGTGTTTTGGGACACATTGAAGCCAGGATTTTTCCCAACAGTGGCTTTGACACCACGGGAAATCAGGAATTCCCAACTTTTGGCAATCCGGCCATGAGGCCAGAATTACCACTTGTGCCTGTGCACACGAATCAGATTCCCAGTTTTTGGCCAAGGCCCGATATGAGCATTTTTTCCCCACTGTGGATTTGGCCACAAGCAGGCCAGATTTCCCACGGTTGGGTTTGCACATTCATAGAGTGGGTTTCCAAATAGACGCGAGGCTTCCTGTGAGTAAATAATTTGATTATCTTAAAAACAGGCCATATTTCATAGATAAGGCTTTGCCACATGCGTAGGAAAACCGGACGAGTCCCAACCCCAAGGGGTTAGAGATACGAGCCAAAATACCAAGATTAGCGACATGGGGCACCCTTCCCATGTGAATTTCGGCCCATGGGGGGCCAGACTTCCCAGAAGATGGTTTAGAAAGTGGGAAAAATATTTAAATATTAACAATGTGATTTAAAGACGGATGTTGGCTACCAAATGTAATTTTAGGAAGTAGAACTAAGATCCCCTTTATGATTTAGGACATGGGAGGGGGGGGGGAAAGAACCCAAAAACGTGGAATTTGGCGGTTGGGGCCAGTCCCAATATGATTTAGGGAACGTTGATCCAGATCCCCCATGTTGATTTAGGGAAGTGGATTGATCACCAAGTGATTAGAACGTGGGCAGAATCTTCAATGCTGGAATTTAAGGACGTGGTTGAGCCCCCAAGTGAGTTAGGACTGGATCTAAAAACTCCCTATATGGGATCGAGGGATGGGGTTGATCCCCTGCTGATTTTTTTAGGCCGTGGGCCCAGATCCCCTGCGTGATATCGGACATGGGGAGCCACGGGGTACCCAATGTGATTTAGGGACGTGGAACCAGGGATCCCCTGGTGTGATTTAGGACATGGGCCAGAAGTCCCTGTTTGTGTGATTTAGAGACGTGGGCCAAGCATCCCCAAGCTGATTTAGCGGACATGGGAACAGGGTCCCCTGTGTGATTTCGGGGACGCGGGGCCAAGATCCCTGTGGTGATTTAAAACGTTTGGCCCGGTGTGATTTGGACATGGGCCCGATCTCCTGTGTGATTTAGGGACGTAGGACAGATCGGGACAATTGATTTAGGACGAACGGGTAGATCTAAGGACGTAGTTTACGATGGACCTGAGGCAAAAAAAAAACCACAATTTGATTGCGATTTGAGTTGATATATTGTATGACAGTGATGGTCAAATTCATTTAGCCATCCGATTTACGTACCTATTATACAAGCGGACGAAGACACGAGGGCAATAAAGAAGAGAAGGAGACAGACATAGACTCAGACCTACCGAACAATTATAAGCTCCAGAAAAAAACAAAAAAAAAAAACAAACAAAGCGGGCCGCCCATACTGCGGCCAGCGCGCCGCGTGCTGAGGCCGAGCCCCATGACCGTGCGGATGGACCGTTTCTGGTGGAGGGGAGTGCGGCGGATGGCTGCCGCAGAACCCAGAAAAATCGCCGTTTTAAACCCGTTCCCCATCTCCCTCCTCAACACATGCTGGCCCCATTCCCCGCTCTCTCCTTCTGCAGCCAGCGCTTATTTAAGCGCGTCTTTTGATCTGTGGGTCATCTGCCCACAATATATGTGGATTTGATGACAGTTACCGAGGGGGAGGATGATAAAATGATGGACGCATGACACTAGCGACGACGACGACGGACGACGACACGACGAGCGACGACGGATGATCGATGTGATTGATGATGGGATGGATGATGGATGTGATGATGGATGGTTGTGTGTGTTCGGTGTTGTTGATGGGTGATGGATGATTGATGATGATGATGATGATGATGTGATGACGATGACGGATGATGATGATTTGAATGATCATGATGATGATGGATGACGTACTACGTGACGGTACTACGACGGAAAAGGACGACGACGACGACGACTACGATCGCTTGATGATGATGGATATGATGATGATTGATTGTAAGAATGATTATGTTGATGATGATGAAGGGTGACGATGATTGATGATGCTGGGGGACGAAAGACATGTATCTATGAACGATTAACGCAGTGAAGTCGTATGGCTTATTTCTGGACGCATGAGCAGAGAGGGAGCTGACTAACGACTTCCACCATGGACGATCATGATGACAGAGGATTGACGGACAACGAACGACGACGCGATGGCTAAGGGAGGAGGAAGGTCTAGGGCGGAAATCATCTATTGTGATGGGCCTGATAAGAAATGTCTGTGGTAGAGGGACGATTATACGCATTATTACCGTTACGATTAAGATGATGATTTGTGCGGTTATAATGACGATGACAATGGATAATGAAAGATTGAGGTCAATGACCGGCCATCATAGAGCCTTCCGTAATGAGTACTAGCGGTCAGGCCATAGAAATCATGTGTATAACAGACTGCCACTGGTCGGATGACAGAAAAACGCTCTTCTGTTACTGTTAGGTCAATAACACTCGCTGTATATCCATCCTCGTTTTAAGCTCAATCACGAACCTTGTTGTTCGCGTTCGACGACACATTGACCCACGCAATCAAAGCAAACACTTTCAACTTGGCAGTCCTTTTACTGTCAATGACATCATACATCACTACTGTCTGGACATACTTGTTCACCAACGCTACAGCTTAAAAGTGGCCACTTCTTCCCCTCCACCCCCCCACCCCCCCTTTGCATCGACCTCGGTACCTCTCTCTTGTCTGGTTTGCCTGCATCGTCTATCCAATCCCCATCAAAACGGGTTCAAAAAGTTATGCCACTCTATAAGGAAGAAGATCATGATCGCATCATTCCCTCGTGCACATCTCTCTCCACTGGCTACCTGTCTCACTTGGAATTAAAAGCATGCGTCCGATTCTCTCTGCTAGTTAATGTATTAACAACTCTGTCCCTTCATGTAACTATTCTTTTAACCTTTATACAACATCCCGTTCTTTACGTTTCGCTCTGCTTATGAATTCTCTAATTCAAACGTCGGTCTGTCGTCCGTCGCTGCAGCTTTCTCTTGCCTCCGACCCCACATACCGGAAATGACCTTACCTTCCTCTTCCTCTTCGTCAAGAAACCAACGATGGATTCTTTTAAAACAAAACATCGAAAGGATTTTTTTTTTTTCCCTATCCACGTTTTTCCCCTTTATCTATCCCACCCCCCACCCCTCTTAGTTTAACGTGTGCGACTACAAATAATGCTTGTAAGTTAAAGTATGTACGTGTGCGAATGGACGTGTGGATAGCGCTTTAAATCGTTCTGGGTAGGGGGTAAAGATAAATGCCGGTTATTATTATGATCACTCTGCCCCCAAAGGGGGCGATCTAACTTATTATCAATGGTCTAAAAGTGGCTAAAAAAAGTTTTTTTTAAGTGATAGGGAGAGAGTGACGTCCCATGGTCCCTACCTTATCCGTGATAGAGAGTGACTCCTTTCCCTACCTTCCGATCCTTTCCATTTCCACCACCATTTGTAATTTATTCTCTCCGTATTTTACGTCTCC
>JADBJO010035524.1:0-2500 GCA_016801955.1 Conus betulinus | reverse complement strand
GAGCCCTAGAGAACGATAATCGGGTACTAAAAAACAACCCTAGGTATTTGTAAGAATTTACCACTTCCATTTGAAGGCGTTATATGTCCATGCCTCACGTCGAGAAATATAGCCACCATTCCTGAAAATGATTATTTTGATTTTGTCAAGATTGACATGCAAATCTAATTCAGATGCCTTAATTGCAAGAACATTGAGCTGGTTCTGAAGTCCAGCAACTGTGTCTGATAAAAGTACAATGTCGTCCGCGAAAAGTAAAATAAACAGCTCAATCATGTCAGGATTCAGTTGAATGCCGTGTCGTCCATTTTCAATTATTCCTGAGGCCAGTTCGTTAATGAACAGAGAAAAAAGTAGCGGACTGGTAACCTCGCCTTGTTTTAAGCCTTTGTAGCAAGTGAATGCTTCCGTCATCTTGATCCCACAGCGTACTCGAGCTTTTACAGTTTTATACATGCTTTGGATTGTCAATAACATTTTCCCATTAATTCAGATTTACGCAATATAGGCCAAAGATTTCCGTGTGAAATTAAATCGAAAGCCTTACGGAAGTCAATGAAAGCAACAAATAATTTTCTTTTCTAAGTAGGTATTTTTGAGCCATCGAAAAAAGAGTAAAAATGTGATCGATGGTTGAATGATCTTTCCGAAAACCAGCTTGAATTTCCCCTAGCAGACCTTTAGATTCAACCCATTTGGACAGTCTCTTATTGATTATGTAACTGTACAATTTACCACTTAAATTCAGAAGTGAGATGCCTCTATAGTTGTCCGGTTTGTGCAGATTACCCTTCTTATGCACAGGTTGTATGATAGCCTCGGTCCAAGCTGCTGGGTACTGACCTGATGAAAAAACAGCATTAAAAAATCGCAGAAGAAAAGGAACAACTACATCCCTCGAAGATTTGAATAATTCAGGCAAAATGCCGTCTGGACCTGCTGCTTTGTTATTTTTTAAGTGATTAATGAGCCTACTACTTCTTCTTCAGTAACATCATCATTCAATGGTCCAAAATCTGAATTATCATTTTCTTTCTTCGAAGTCTGGTTCAAAACCGGAGAATCGTCATCCTCAGAAGGTACATTAGTATCTACTTCAAAGACCCTCTTAAAGTGTTGCAACCACTCTACATCCGTAATATTACCAACCTTTCTACTTTTCGTTGAAAAATGTTTTACTTTTTTCCAAAACTGTCTGGAGTCGTTTACATTCTGTTCAAGTTCTGCTCTACATTTGGTTTGTGTATGTTTTTCCTTATAATCCATAACTTTTTTATATGACCTTCTCTCTCTCAAAGTATTCGTGTCCATCCTCTGTGGGGTTTTCTTTTTGTAAACGTTTGAAAATCGCGTAGTGCTTTTCTGGTATTCTTTCGACTTTCATAGCACTCCGAGTCAAACCATACATTACCTTTGACGGTTCTACCACCACCCTGCTTTACAGACATGCAAGAGGCGGCAGATTTTAGGGTGGCAGAAAACAAATCAAGTGCACTGTCCATGTCAAACTCAATTAACTGTTTTCGCTTGCTCAAGCGAGGGTTTGTTTTCTGGTAAATTAATTTGATATAGAAAGTCTTCTCGCCTATCTTCAGACCAAAACTAGTTTGTAAATAGGCGAGTCATTAACTTCAGCATCATTCGTTTGCTGGTTACACACCACAACACATTCGACAGGCATGTGCCTTGAGTGAATTTTTTCATGAACAAAAAGTCTTCTAGGTTAGAGAGCACAAAGAAGTAGAGAAAATGAAATAATCAATAACACTGTTTCCAGAGGGAGCTATATAAGTGAAGCAACCATCTGTGTCTCCTAAACAAACACCATTCAAAATATACAGATCAAAACCGGTACATAAATTAAGTAATTTTTTTACCATAATCATTAATCACAGTGTCCTGCGAAGAACGAGGAGGGGGAGTCTGATCATCAGTGTCAGAGTTAATACACTGGTCATGG
Source organism: Conus betulinus (assembly GCA_016801955.1). Lineage (NCBI taxonomy): Eukaryota > Metazoa > Mollusca > Gastropoda > Neogastropoda > Conidae > Conus > Conus betulinus. The sequence continues at coordinate 540 of JADBJO010035524.1, read as the reverse complement.
TGAGCGGGTCAGACATCACATCGTCTCTACACTCAGCTGTGCAGGAAATATATCAGAGGTTCTAGCATTAAAGTCCCCACCCAGGATAAATTTCAGCGTCTTCTTTTCAATAATATCGAGCATGCATTGTTCAAGAACAGAGATCCCATTGTCCACGTCACTAGTGTCGTAAAACGGACTATTTAACTGGATTCAAGTAAACACTAATAATGAAAATATCAGACTCAGTTCCAAACAGCCGCTTATCAGCTTGGAGTATGATAACATTATCGTATTTTGCTGGAATTTCTTTTATAAATTGCAAAAAGACGTTTTTTACCATTACAAATGACCCCCACCACTTTTCCTTCCCGAAGAGATAATTTTTTTTGCTGGTGATACAAAGCTTGTATGGGATGGAAAATAAAGTAGATGTGAATGAATCCACGAAAGTTTCTACCAGACAAATGAAGTCGAAGTTTATAATAAAGGAGACGAAGCTAGTTTCTTCAGTTTTGATAGAATGCCTTCCACATTATATGAAACCATTGAAAACAGTGT
>JADBJO010035523.1:0-12153 GCA_016801955.1 Conus betulinus | reverse complement strand
TGTGATCGGTGCAACAGAATGTCGAAACATTTGGATGTTCTTCAGTAACGATTATGACGGGAGGATATGAACGAAAAGAAGTCAGAATGGCACCGCAATTATTAAATAACGTCTTGAGAGACGGAAGGAAATGTGGCGGGGAGGAGTGGGTGGAGGGGGGGTGGGGGGTGGGGGGGGGGAGTGGGTGGGTGTGTTGGGGGGGGAGGGGGGGGGATCGAGAAGTTCGTCTTCTGGTCTTGTGTGATGTTGAAAACGTTCCTTGTTGACCGGCAAAAGCGTTTTGAGGACTTGAAGAGATGATGACGAAAGCGATATAAAGAACTCGTGGAGTTCTCAGCTCTGTCTGCAGTGCTGTGGGGATACGACCGCGATGGGGAAAGCTGCAAGGGTTTGTTGGTTGCGGTCCATTTGTATGATGTTGGGGTTCCCCCTCCCCACCCCCCCCCCCCACCCCCCCCCCCACTCATGAATTTTATGTCATTGTGGTAGTCATCCACCATCGGAAAACTACTCCACTCCAGCCAGCACTCCTTTTCTCTTTACGAGAGCAATGACTTTTAACAATTCTTGTCTTGTCTTCAGTCTGTGGTCTCGTTGTGTCTGTAGGTTGTCTGTATCCTGTACTGTCTGTCGTCCTCTGTGTCCTGTACAGTCTAGTCTGTCTGTCTGTTTCTCCTCGCACCTCTCTATCTTGTCTCTATCTCTCTCTCTCTCTCTCTGTCATCATTTTTTCTGTGCCTGTCTGTCTATCTGTCTGTACTGTCTGGGTGTCTATCCCGCCCCCTTCTCTCTGTCATTCCGTATGGCTCTGTCTCTGTCAGTCTATTTGTCTGTCTTGTCCTGTCTGCCTCTGTGTCTGTACGTCTGGCTTGTCTGTCTCTCCTTCCCCCTCCCTTTCTCTCTCTCTTTCTGCCATCATTCTTCTCTGTCCTCTGTTCGGTCTAGTCTGTCTGTCTGTCTGTCTCTCTCTAGCTCTCTCTCTCTCTCTCTCTCTCTCTCTATCTTTTTCTAGTTTTCTTCCCCGTTTGCTTCATTAACTTCTATTCATCTACAGCCTCCATCCCTCTTCACCATCACCACACACACAATCACACACACCACACAACACACACACACACACACACACACACACACACACATACACACCAAACACACACACACACACACCACAACACAGCACACGCACAAGTACCACACACACCCACACACGCCACACGAACACACACACAACACACACAAACACGCACCGTAGAATACACACACACACACACACACACACAACACACACACACACCCTCAACTGTTCTCCACATTCTCTTTCCACAGGCGGTCAAACCAGTCGGCACAGCACCAGCTTGCGTCACTCTGCGCTCAAAGCCGTTCACAGAGAGTGTTGTCCTAATCCCCCGCTCAGTGCACGTGCGGCTCGGTGCTGGCTAGATAAGGAGCGATGGACTGGATCGGTAGCGGAGGGAAAGGCTATGTGCGTGTGCCATGGAACCCACGTAGTTATTGATATGTGTGTGATGTAGTGTGTGTGGATGTTGTATAGTGAGGTAGTGTTGTGTGTGTGGGGGGTGGGTGTGTGGTGCGTCGTGTGTGTGTGTCTGTGGTGTGTGTGTGTGGCTGTGTCGTGATGTATAGGTGTGTGCGCGCGCAGTGTACGTGCGTGCGTGCGTTGTGTGTGTGTGTGGGTGGTGTGATGTACATGGGTGTGTGTGTGGGAATGCACAGTGTGTGTGTTGTGTGTTGTGTTGTGTGGTGTGTGTGTGTGTGTGTGTGTGTGCAATGTAGTGTCTATGTGATGTGTGTGACGGTACTCCGTTTGTGTTGTAGTTGTGTAGTAGAATTCAGTTTACGTCTGTTCACAGAATGTTGAAATTAGTCGCGAGGAGACGGAGAGAGGATGAGGAAGAGAGAGAAGAGGAGAGCAGAGATGAGAGACGAGAAGAGAGGCAGAGAGGACCTATGTCAGCGAAATGCATATTGTGTCCATCTAAGTGACATTCTAAAGTCCCTCAAAACATCCCTACAACATACTTGCAAATAATCTCTAAAGCAAAATGGCGTAACTGGAGCATGTTACGTGTGGGTGTGTGATGTGTGTGTGTGTGTGGTGTGTGTGTGTGTGTGGTGTGGTTGTGCACTATCCAGTTTCACTGGGCAATATTGCAGGGTAGAAGACACAGGCAACAACTGAACATAGTCGTAACTTTCAGTTTGATCGCCTCGGCTTTACCACCCCTGTCTCTCAGTCTGCAAAGGCTGAGCAGGGCCTGCCTCTATAACAGAACAACTTCATCAGCAGTGCTGGCAAAACATGGCTTAGGTAGATGAGTCTGTCGGCACTGTTTCTGGCAATCGCCTGTGGGATTTCGCTCTGGAGGGTTGTTGCACGAGCTTGTTGGAGCAACAGTTCAGTCTTTTGGGCGCTTATGATAAGACCAGAGCCGTCACAGACTTATGGACAAAAATCCTGCATTCATGGTATGTTAGATGAGTTGCGATAGTCCGTCGAGCAAGGCTGTCATGGACAGGTCTTCTCAGCCTTCAGTATTTAGCCTGATGCACTATACAAACGTTCAACAGCTTTCCTATGTTGTGGTATCTGGTTTTTGTTGTGGCGGTTGTGCCTGGATAAAGACCCAGAGGATGCATCTAAACAGCTCTTGAAAGGCCTGAAGAATACTGAATGTATAGAAAATGGCTAAGTGGGGTTGAGAACCATTAAAAACAGTGTTCGTGGACCTTGTGGATTACCCGCTGGCACCACGGGCCGCCACAACAGGGCAGCCAAATGATGACCATGATCTTCCAGGGCCCCTCTCGGCAGACAGTATCAAAGGCTTGATTAGATCCACAACAATAGTATACAGGCTGATGTTCTCGCTCCTGACATGTCTCTTGTAGTGTGTTACATTAATTACTTACTTAGGCCCGTAGCTCAAGGGTGAGCATAGGCCATCGACAACACTCCGCCATCACACTCGGTTCTGGGCTACTCACTGAAGAGCCTGTTCAGTTGGTCCCCTGCCTCTTATCTCTGCCTCAGTGTCTCGCCTCCAGCCCCTGCGAGTCGGCCTCTCTTCCTTTTCCCTTGCAGGTTCCATGTCAAGGGCTTGTTGTGTGATACTGGATGCTGGCTTCCTGAGAGTGTGTCCAATCCAGCCCCACTTCCTCCGCAGAATCTGCTTGGCCACTGGCTCTGTCCTGCTTGCTTCCCTGTGTGTGTGTGTGGTGCAGCAAAAGTCATGTCCACTGTACCTCGCCCAGCCTGTAACCACAGTGACAGACCTTGCTCAGGTTCAGCAGGACGTGCTCGAATCTCCCCGTGGATGGGGAACATGGAGATGTCACAGTCGTCGTCACACACGTGCCAGTTCTTTTCTGTTTGTTGTTTTTTTTTTTCCCTCAGATCCACATAAATGGGCTTAGTGAGCCGCATGGTCAGATTTTGTACCATTGCAAGGGTAGGATTTCTACAGGTTCTGTGGCGTATTAAGTCAGCCTCAAGATGCTTTTCCACTAGGCAGCGATTCACGGCTTCTGTTTTGTTTTACTTCAGCTCTTTGGGGACGATTGGCAAGTAGTGGGTTAATTGACATCTTGGGCAGTCTTGCAGTGGATTCGTCACTGATGGCAGACCGACGACTTAGGACAATGCTGGAGCGTTCTGTCCAGTGTTTGGAAATCTTTTTCCTGGTTAGTAATGAGCGTGTCTTCATCAGCATTAGGTAGGGGGATGGATCCTGTTGAAGTGGGACCATAGAGAGCGCACCATAGACATCTTTCATGTCATTGTGACCAGCAACAGACCAAATGTCTCCAGCCACCTCACTAAGCCATGCATGCTGCATTTAGCGAAGCTACAGTCGGACTAGGACTTCAACGTTGTGGGATGCAGCTTTCCCTGGATGCAGAGAAGGGGTCGGAGAGGCCAGCAGCTGAGTGGAGACGATTTCTATCACTCTCTCATCCAGCAATGATCACTGTTGTCACCAGAGCAGTCCTGATGCTTCCTTGTGGAGGAGTCCACCATCACGAGGGGCAGCACTGCAGACAGCATCCTAGAGGATCGCCCTGTCTGTTAATCTCCTGCAAATGGAGAATGAGGGGTTCCAGTTTGTTGTTGATTTCTTCAGCCAATAGCTGTTTTACATGGTCATTATGTTGGTTCAGAACCTTTCTCCTCTCTGCCCCCCCCCCCCTCCCTCTCTCTCGTTTCTCTCTCTCTTATAAGAAGTCTCTCTCTCTCTGTCCCCCTCTCTCTCTACTACACACACACAACACACACACACACACACACACCACACACACACACACACACACACGCACACACACACACACACGCACACACACACACACACACACACACACACACACACACACACCACACACACGGACACACACACGCACGCACACACACGCACGCGCACACACACCGCGCGCGCACACACCCACACACGCACACACACACACACACAAGAACAGCGTCTCATCTCTCTCTCTCTCTCCTCTCTCTCTCTCTCTCTCTCTCTCTCTCTTTCTCAGTTCCCGCCGCCTGCCTCCCCCACTCATTGCCTGTCTAAATTCATCTCCATTCGCCCAACACCCCCACCACCCCCTTCTCCATCCAACCCCACCCTCACCCCCACCCCGCCCCACCCCACCACACAATAATTATTATCTTCACACCCCCACCCCCACCCCACCCCCACCCCCTGTTCCGACTGCTCACGCTCACACGCAGTCAAACCAGTCTCGTGCTACTTCCTTGCTTGCGTCACCTGAGCTCACTGACATTTCACAGAGCGTGTTGACCTAATCCCCCCCGTTAGTGCACGTGCTGTTCGGTGCTGGCTGATAGGCCGAGGACTGGCTGATAGGGAGGGGGGTGGGGGGGGGGGTGGGGGAGGGGAGGTGGACGGTGGGGGGATGGGGGGTGGGGGGGTGGGGGCGTGGACTCTGTGGCGGCGTAGCCCTCAGAGTCCGCTGCTAAAGGTGCGATCAAAAGCACAGGCACATGAATACTCTCAGCAAAGGGTTTTGTGAAGTGGTACTTTCATATCACGCAGCAAGCTTCGTTTGAAATTGAATGATATACAGCTGTGACTGACGTGTGAACAATGACCCTTGTGACTATCTTCGCTATTAAAATATGTCCACAGTTCCTTAGTTGTGTGAAGCTGCTGCTAAAACAGTGTCCTGGGCGATTTTTGAGAGGTGTGTGGTCGTTAGTCGTTAGTGTGTGTGTGTGTGTGTGTGTGTGTGTGTGTTGTGTGTAAAGACAGAGAGACAAACAATGTGGGGGGGGGGGGGGATGGAGAGCGAGAAGGAGAGATAGTACTAATAATGGAAAAAAGAGATACTGTGTTTGTGCGCGTGCAATGCGCTCAGTATGCCTCTGTGTATGTGCGGTGTGTGTGTGTGCGTGCGTGCGTACCTGCGCGCCTGCGCGCGCGCGCGCGTGTGTGTGTGTGTGGGTGTGTGTGTCTCTTGTCTCTCTGTCTCTCTGTCTCTCTCTACTCTCTCTCTTTCACTGTACACACACACACACACACACACACGCACACACACACACACACACACACACACACATATAATATATATATATATATATATATATATATTGAGAGAATTTACCTGCGTTTCATCAGTTTATATGACACATTTCCATTTTATGTTTTCTGCAAGATGGCTTTTAAAATGTTTTTTTCTCTCTCTCTCTCTCTCTCTCTCTCTCTCTCTCTCTCGCAACACACAGACACACAGACACACAGGCACATACACTCACGCACACACCACGCGCGCGCGAGCGCGCACGAACACACACATACACACACGTGCGCGCGCACACATGGCATATGTAAGCGCTTTGCACGCATACAAAGACAGTATCAATTTCCATTAGCTTACTATTACGCTAATCTCTCTCTCTCTCTCATCTCTCTCTCTCCTCTGTCTCTTATGTTCTCTCTCTGTCTGTCTCTCTGTCTCTGTCTGTCTGTCTGTCGGTCTCTGTCTGTCTATCTCTCTCTCTCTATACTACCTCCCTCCCCCTTCTCTCTCTCCCCCATCTCTCTCTCTCTATCTCCCCGACCTCTCTATCTCCGCCCCCACCCCCACCCCCGCCACCTTTTCTCTCTCATATACACACACACTAATTGAAATTACTGTTAGTCTAAAAGCAGGCTCAAAACAGGCAAGCCACAGACAATATTGACCAACACTCTCTACTCTCCCAGTTCTTCCCAACTACGTAACAAGAGAAGACTGGCATGAACAAGCCACTGGGGGGTGTTGTTGATCGCTGGGATAATAAAGGCTTTCAAGTGGTCGGATGGAGGACACCAACCCACCCACCCACACACACCACACACACACAACACACTGAATCTCTCCTCTCTCTCTCTCTGCATCGCTCACTCACTCAATCACGCGCGTCACAGAGGTTGCGACTAAAGATTGGTATTGAAAATGGCATAAAAACTACTCTTCTGACAATATTTACCGACACTTTTTTTTCCGTCATATTCCCAGCCGAAAAAAAGCGCCGAGAGAAGACTCGCGTTAATATGCTGCCAATGTTGAGATCAACTCATGATAAGGCTTTTGTGTCAAAAGGAGGGAGGAAACGAACGGACTGGCTACGAGGGATGTTCATCAGCTGACGAAGATAGAGCCCTTCAGTGGACCCAGAGTGGACGATGTGTTATTTTCGTTATGTCCAAACACTCTCTCATCATGTTTTGACCTCCTACTCCCTGGCGGGAAAACCCAGTTTGTAAATCAAATGCCGTGGGTTCAAAATCCCGCCCGCGCCCATGATAGAAACCTGTTTACTTGCTTAATTGTTTGTTGTCATTCTGGTGGGCGTTTGTGGTGTAAGATAGCATCTCCACACACACACACACACACACACACACCACACACGCCACACACACACACGCGCACTAAGTTGATGTATTATTAGTCAGATACCACACCAGGTTATCTCTGCACTCATACACGCATATGCACACTCACGCGCCCACCAAACATTCACCTCTCTCTGGGAATGGGATGTCACGCATTCGTTTCTCTCCTAACACGACTGAGCACAAGAAATACAATTTCTATGCTACTTATAATCAAACATGAAAAATCCAATTGCACAACATAAACAATCAATACATAAAAGATCAACACTTCCTAATCCCGGGTTATAATAAAATGACTTCTTACCTGGCCAGGTTTTCACACACACAACCACGCTTTCACACCACACCACACAGTTCTTGAAAAAGTCTCTTCACGTTTTCTTCAGCACTGCTTGATGGTGACGCCCTTGGTTGACTGGCTCCAGGTTTCAGGACTGGGTCTTTGTGGTCGTCTCTGGGATCTCGACGTAGAACTCTTTTTTCTTCGTCTCTTTCACACCCGCCTCTGGGTTCAAATTCAGTTGTCTATCTCTCACCCACCTCTGGGTTTCAAAACTTAGGTTTCTTCTCTTCCAGCTTGTCTTTAACCCTAAGACTTTGCTGTCTCTTCTATCTCCCAGACCACGTTTTCTCTTGACCCTATGCCGTCCTGCTCACTCTCTCCTCCCGTTGTCCTCCCTCATTTTATATGGGATGGAAACAAAGGATTCCCCTTCAGGCCATTCAGCCTTTGTCCATGCTGCTTTCTCAACCCCCCCCCTGTTTCACACAATACCCCCTGAACTCTCCATTCGCTATATTTCTTCTACACATCAGCATTTACACACGTCCCTACCTAACTGATTAGCAAACAAGCACTTGCACCAAATGGACATCGAAAATTCCCGCCGATTTCGGGGGGTCACTTAACACGTAATTATCTTAGAGAGAGCTACAACAACGTCCACGCGCATTTAACCAGCCTGACAATAGAACCACACAGTGCCCCACGGCAATACCATCCTGAACGAGCCCAAGACTCCTGCTCTTCAATTACTGTTTACAAAAGCGACCTCAGCTGACTGAGTATGTAGCGCCCACGGATCGATGCACCGAGGTCCTAGTGGTTACGACCCTCCCCCTTCTCATTATCGGGAAGGTCCGAACCCCTACTACCTTAGGTGTCCACTGTCACCTGACCACTTCGTCCTTCTTGACACAGTTCGACCATGTGCGGTGGGTAAGGCACACTGGTTAATGGTCTATTACCTATTTGTATACTACGAACAACGTCCCTTTTGCCTCTAAGCGTTTTTAATGCCTTTTGTGAGAAGTTTCAGGCCCTTGACACTAGGTCTATGACAAAGCCGTTTGTATTGAAGCTATTTGCATTGTTTGACGATTATTATGATTCCTTGCGTTCTCCATGTCGTGTTTTTCCCTCTTACGGCTTTGAAACATTAATTAGGTACCCTGGACAACTCTTAACTTGGTGGAGTCACTGGTAAAGCACCGACTTTGAAGTCAGAGGTTTCGAGTTTCGAATCCTGCTTGCGCCCCAACTTAAAAAAAAAATCCAGTTGGCTGTCTGTCTTAACGTGTTAACGTATCTCGTTCTGGTGTACTTTCAGATAAGTTTCCCGCCCGGTCGGCGTTTTTCCATGATTACCCCTCTCCTCCAGCATTTCAGCTTGTGGTACGGCTTAGCGTTAAACCTGAACGTAACCCACTTCTTCTCGTGTGTGTGTGTGTGTGTGTGTGTGTGTGTGGTGTGTATGTGTGTGTGCGCGCGCGCGCGCGCGCGCGCGCGCGCGAACACGTGTGTGTGTGTGTGTGTGGTGTGGGGGGTCTGTGCTCAACTCTCGGTGTGTGTGTGTGTGTACGTGTGTGTGTGTGTGTGGGCGTGTGGGGGCGCGCGTCGCGCGAACTTGTGCGTCTGTGTACTCTGGGGGGGGTCTGTCTCTCTCTCACTGTCTCCGTGTGTGTGTGTGTGTGGTGTGTGTTGTGTGTGTGTGTGTGTGTGTGTGTTGTGTCTGTGCATTATACTCTCTCTCTCTCGTCTCTCTCTCACCTCTCTCTCGTCTCTCTCTCTCTCCTCTTTAATCAAAAGCTGGCCGACTAGGAGAGTGTTTGATGTGGTCGAGATGACCGCTGGTCTGCTTTCTCAAGCCCTGTCATTGTCGTGTGTTGGATGGGCCCTTTTGATTTGGGAATTTTGGGTGAAGATCTGTGAGATCACCTCTCTTTTTTGCTATGTGACAGTATGGATTTTTCTTTTTATCCCTCGCCCCCCCCCCCCCCCCCCCCCCCCCACCCCCTCCCCCCTTTTGTTTGTTTTTTTGTTTCCGCTGCCGCTGATGCATACTTCTTCAATAGTCGTATTTTTTTTAATGACAAAAAAGGTTGTTATCCGCTTTGATAATTTCCTGTTAGGACTAGAACTGTGTTTGATATTCCCTAGCCTGCCTCTCTATTCTGTAGTCTGTCTGTCTGTCTGTTTGTCTCTCTCTCTCTCTTCTCTCTTTCTCTCTCTCTCTCTCTATCCTACCCCCCCCCCTCCCTTTGAGCCAAACCCTTACCACACACACACACACACACACCCACACACACCACACACACACACAACATACACACACACATGTTTATAACGAACATGAACTATATTTATGAAAGCCATCATCATTTTGCTATCCCTCCCCTCACGCCTGTCCAATGCCCCCCCCCCCTCCTCCAGTCCCCTCCGCCTTCCGTCCCCCCCCCCCCCCCCCTCCGAGTTGTCTCCATTTCCCTCTCCCTGCTTCCTCCCCCTCCCCTTCCATCGCACCTCCCTCTTCCAAAAAAAAAAAAAAGAATGAAAGAGAAAGAAAACCGCCGTTTGTGTTTGACACAAACGTGCTGTCACTAATGCTGACCGTCCGTTAGTTCGCACCATCAATACTCTTCTTCTTCTTCTTCTACTTTCTTCTTCTTCTTCTTCTTCTTCTTCTGCGTACGCAAGCTGATACTCCTGCGGACACACCCTGAATAGGTAGGCAACGTATTAACCCATCTGCCCAACAAAGGGCGTGGACCTTTGTGTATATGACCGTTTTTTTTTATCCCGCCATTAAGGCCGCCATACTCCAACTTCGGGGAAGGTGCATGCTATGTGTAACATGTCATCCATACCAACGGCCAAGCTGGCCTACTCTTCCGAAAGTTGGTGATGGGATTTTACGTGTGTGCAAGATTGCATGCTTTTAACACACGGACCCCAGTTTCTAGTCTCAGTTCTAAAGACTGTATGGGGAATGGAGTCAGATCCATGTTAACTGCGAAGAGGACCGAAACGGCTCGGCGGATCTCGCGGAGTCGAACCCGGAACCCTAGAATTACGAGTCCGGCGCGCTCTACCACTGAGCTATTCTGGCCCCCTGCGCCATCAATACAATTCATTGGTCAACCGTGGATCAAGTCCATCAATAACGCTGATCATCCGATAAACGTACCCTCTTTCAGCTATGCTGATCGGCCGATATCTTCACGCCATCAGTAATGTTGATCGGCCGGTAGTTAAAACCGTTGATACCGTTTGAACAGGTGTTTAATTAAGGTTGTCAGGGAGGCTGAGTGGGGGAGGTGGGTGGGAGATCGGGAGAGGGACGGAGATGGCGTGTCTGTATGATGAATTTGAAGGTTCTTTGAGATCTTGACTGGTGTGATATTTCTCTCTTTCTGGAAAATTTAACTCTCTCTCCCTATCTCTGTCTGTGTGGCTGGCTGCTACTGGCTCGCTGTCTGGCTGTCTCTCTCTGTCTCTCTCCCTGTTTCTGTCTGTCGTGTCTGTCTCTCTTTCTCTCTGTCTGTTCGGCTGCCTCTATCTGTCTCTGTCCTCTTCTCTCTGTCCTCTCTGGTCTATAAGTCTGTCTTCTATCTGTCTGTCTGTCTCTCTCTCTCTCTCTCTCTCCTCTCTCTCTCTCTCTCGCTCTCTCTCTCTCTCTCTCTCTCTCTCTGGAAGCCATCAGGACGTAGTACGATTGTTGCTGTCAGAAGCGGCTTCCAGTCTCCTAACCTCACCTAATCATTCCTAGTGAACGGTGTTTTGTTAGAGCTGATACTTGGAGCTCGTAGACAAGTCACTGTTAGGTCCTTGTCGTCACAGGCGGCTCTGAATCGTGGGAGAGGGGGGGGGTGGCATGCTCATATTTTGCTTGGGGTTGTAAGATGATTTGTGTATCGGGATGTTGATTGAGACGGTATATCTCTCGCGTGGCGGCCTCTCTCCTCTCTCTCTCTCCGTCTCCTCATCTCTCTCTCTCTCTCTCTTCTCTTCCTGAAGCCATGGCCTTCACATGTGAACACTTTCCGTCCCTCTCTCTCTTCTCTCCTCCCTCGTCTCTCTTCTCTCCTCTCTCCTCCTCTCCTCCTCGCCTCTCTCTTCTCTCTCTCCTGGTTCGGGTGTAGTATGTGATGAGTCGTGTGTGTGTGCGTGCAGTGTGTGTGCTGTCTTTGTGTGCGCTCGTCTGTGCAACGGCAGGTGTTGTGTGTGTTTTTGTGTGTGTGTGTGTTGTGGGTATGTTGTGTGTGCTGTGGCGTGTGTGTGTGTGTGTGTGTGTGGGGTGGTGTGTGTGTGTGTGTGGGGTGTTGTGTGTGTGCGAGCGGCGCGAGCTCACGCTCGCGTTAGAGAAAAAGAAGTTTAGATGTGTTAGTGGGGGGTTAGGCGGGAGGAACGTTTCAATCACGGCTGCTTATAATCCAATGTCCGTTTTCAGGCCATATTTGTTTTCATTAACGTACTGTGTTTGTTTCTTTTTCCTTTTTTTTTTTTTCGTTTTGATACAGAATGCATTGATCTATGGTTCTAGTTTGGTGTGTTATGGCTTTCACTCTTGTTTTTTTGTTTGTTTTTTTTAACACCACCACCACCTCCTTCCTGCTGCACTTCAAGTCAGCAGGTTAATCGTAGATTTGTACATGTTAAACCTTTATTTCCTGTCTCCTTCCCATCCTCTACCCGAATGTTCGAATATCCCTCCCCCCACCTTCCCCACACCCCTACACCTGCCCCCTCCACTCCTTCCATTTTAAAAAAAGGAAAGACAGAGAACGGAAGAAAAAATAGGATGTAATGATAGGATTACCCCAAAAATTACATACAAGGACTGGAAGAGAAAATGTGCGAGCGAAGATAGAGATAGAAGAGAGAGAGAGAGAGAGAGACGAAGAGGTGTTACATTCTTCCCATGATTGTCCGATTTTCCCGATCTGTTCCCTT
>JADBJO010035522.1:10000-12154 GCA_016801955.1 Conus betulinus | reverse complement strand
TCGATTTCTTTTCCTTGCAGAAAGGCTGTCTTAATGTCCATAGAGCATGGGCTCCATTTTCTTTGGGCGAAATAGAGAGAATCACTCGCAGTGATTCACTTGCACAAGTGGGGGAATCCTTTTGAATGTCCTCATTTCCTATTTCTTCGAATCCCCGCGCCACTAGTCTAGCTTTGGGAGTCATTCCTTGTTTAGTTGTTTCATTGTACATATCCATCTAGTTGAAACACATCTTTGTCCAGTATCTTCCACTTCACTATATACATGATTTCTTTGCCAGCTCTCCATTTCTTCTTGTTTGGCTTTCTCAAAGCAAACTCCTTCTATCATCATGACAGTGTCTTCGGAGCACAATGCCAAGTCACACTCTGCAGATGATATAACAAGTTTTGTTGACCTTGGTTAAATCCACTGACATTCTTTCTCCTTTATATTCTTTTGGTTCTGTGCACTCAATGTTGTACCAGTTTTTTTTCTCCCAGTTGATTTCCAGCTTTGTTTATTATCTTTGCAGATATGCGCTTTCCATTGTCTTTGTGTTCATATGAAATCATCTGGCCTGTTTTGAGTTTCTTGAAATCAATGTTCTTTGTGTTTATGTCATTTGTTTCATTCATTCATCTGATTCAGTGTCTGATTCTGTATCAAAGTCTGGTAATGTTTCTGTACAGATGTTCTTTGTGTTGTCTTCCTCTTCACGAGCAGGTTTGGTGTACTGTGAGCTTTTGTTCTCCTCATAACTGTTGCTTGTGGAAGACTGTGAGTTAAACTCAGCTTCAGGGTTTGTTTTCTCTTGTTCTTCTTTCACTTTTCTTAATCTAGTGATGTACTCGGACTAGAGTTCCACCATGACGCACAAAAATCACACTTCCATCTTGTCCTATCACATTTCCTGGTCCCTTCCATTCTTCATTATTTGGGCGCTTGTAGTAGACCTTGTCTCCCATCTGATATACATCGTATGAGGATCGTGTCTGTGTTTCTCAAAGCTCTTCTCAGTCTCTCTGAACTTTCAGCTTCTGTGAATGCCTTTCTGGCCGCATGCATACCACTGATGTGTTCTCCAACCGTCTTGCTTCTGGTGGTGCCTTCCAGAGCAGGCATTTGTCATTGACTACAGACGGAAAGTGGATTTCTCCCCCATACACCAGCTGATAGGGACTGAAGCCATGTGTGTTGACCATGCTGTTCTTGGCTGCCAGTGCCCAGCACAGTGCTGTCTCCCAATCCAGATCTTTCTGTCAGACATGATTTTCAGCAGAATGTTGGAAAGGGTTGGGTGTGACGTTCCATCAGACCATTGCTCCACGGGCTGTAGGCTGCTGTAGTTTTCACTTCAATGTTGAAGTTTTCACACATGTCATGGAATTCATCATTGCTAAATTCTCTGCCATTGTCACTTATCAGTACTTCTGGTGGGCCATGCACTGCAATCCAGTACTTCATGAAGTTGTGTGCACTATGACTGATGACTGTTTGCTTCTGATTATTGCAGCAGCACTGAATCTAGTAAACTGGTCAATCATGTGAAGGTACCAGACATTTTTGCCAAGCTCATGAAGATCACAGCCACTGCTTGATTGTAGTCGTTTGCCAAAGGCATTCCTACTGATGGTTTGGGCGGCGTTTTTCTGTGTCGAGCACATACATCACACTCTTCTACTAACTTTGTCATTTTCTTGAACAAATCTATGTCTTTGACTCCTGCATTCTGCATTAACTTCTTCAGATTCTCTGCTGAAGCATGCCCAAACTGTTTGTGAAGTTTCAGAAGTGATTTTGTTTGTTCTTTTTCATCTAGATTTTCCAAGGTCAGCAGGATTTCACCATCGTTTTGCATCACTCCTTTGTTTCCGACAATATCAATGCAATAATGTCCAGTTGAGGTGTAGTTTAGCTCCACAGGTTGTTGAAACATCGTGCTTTGTCATTGGACATATCCAGAACAGTTCCTGCTTTCTTCAAAGAATCCTTGCTCAGCAAGAGTGGAAGTTCTATATCCACAACTTCTGTTTCAATGTTACACTTTGTCTTGCCAATCTGAGCTGGGATTGTCACATTCATGTATGAGTGCACTTGAGCACCATCTCCAAACCTGAAAATCTTTGTACTTGCCTTTTTCTTGATGACTTTCTTTTGATCTTCTTCTAGTCT
>JADBJO010035522.1:0-5000 GCA_016801955.1 Conus betulinus | reverse complement strand
ACGCATAATATCTTGCACAGACGTATAATCCCATCACCAACTTTCGGAAGAGAACGCCAGTTTGGCCGTTGGTATGGATGACACGTTACACATAGCATGCACCCTGCGTGAGAAATGGAAAGAATGAAGAAAGTAAGGAACTTGAGTGAACGATATTGAACGATATTGACTGGATAACACGGGAAACGACTGCATGAAGCATCAGCTGGCAGCTCTTGAGTCGGCACTACCCAGGTAGGCAGCCCGTTGTGTAAACGAGTGTTGATTGTAAAGCGCTTAGAGCTAGGTCTCTAGCCGAGCATAGGCGCTATATAAGTATTCATTATTATTATTATTATTGTACATATAATTCGTTAGTTTCAAAAAGGACAATACTGTTGAAGGAGTAGTTCATTACAATATAGAAAATGTTCAGTTTCCATTCAAGTGTTGATATAAAATGACGCTAAGCGATGGTCTATTTTCGCTAGACAATAACTTTTGCCGTTATGCTTTTTCTGGTTGATGATCATTTCTGATTTGTGTGTTGAAGTGTGTAAAGTAGTCCCTTGCTTTCTTTTTGCATGCCAGTTGCTTTATTTTGAGCCAAGGGCATACAGAGCACCTCGATTCATCCCATTCCATTGATAGTTGCTCAGGTATCTCAACGTGCGTAAATCAGTCTGGTGCTTTTTATACGTCAGTTGGTTCAGTTTGGGGTGAGAGGAGCTTAAAGAACAGCTCAGTCCAACACATTCCATTGGGAGTTGCTCAAATGTGTCCTGGTGTGGAATACCTTCTCAGCCAGAACAACACAGAGAAAACCATTTGGCAGGTCAACAGATCAGACTGTGAGAACAACTTGCCAAAGTTCTTGGCACACCAAGGAGTGGTATATGGGGTGTGTGATGAGTTTACTGCTTTTTGTGTATTGCGTGTAAATGCACCAAAGGGTATCCACATACTTGCTCGTTTTCTGCGGCTGGCATACTGGTGTGAATCTCGAAAATGGAAAACGGAGAGATTCGAATATCGAGTGAGTGGTATGGCAGTAGCATGTAATGATCATTCCCTTGAAGAAGTATTGTTTATGTCAAGCAGAAACGTTATGTGGCTGCTGCTACAAAAAAACTATCCTTTAGTTAAGATTGAACTTAAGACTGCATATAGTCATAAGGTTATAGTACAATATAGCTCACAATATTCTGGATATGTAATGGCGCCACATATATATCACCCTAAAGGCATCTGGTTTAAAAAATCGGTGATTGTACCCTCCGAACACATCATCATGGTTAGCATCTTGCAATCATTTACACATTATTCATGCTGGAGGCTCCAAAATATTTTCAAGGGACGAACGGTAACAGTGAGTTACAGAAAACCAAACACCCTCCATCAAAAGACCTACCGATATGTGATCCACTTTTGACACCAGCTAGGGCTTTCCTCACCTCTTTTCTAAGCATTTACTTTCTGTATGACACAAATTATCATACTGGTCTCAAACTATTTTTTCTATCGTTCCTCAGTATCACCAGCCTCCCATGCTTCTCAGTGGTTTATTCAACTGTTCTATGAAGAACAACTCTGTATTTCAGAAGCACTTGCATTGTAACTTGAAGCAGGAGTGTGAAGATGGACGGGATGAAACAGAACACTGTCCCTTCAGCAGTCCCGAGTGTCAGGGCAAGGTGGCTTCATGTCGCAAATGTTTCTACTTTCTCATGTCCGGACAGAAGACTAATTTTGGCCTCTTGGTTTATAAATGTCTTGGTACTGGTGGGACACAGGCTGCAATTAAAACAAGAACGGAGCTGGAAGATTCGTTACATATCTTTAATAAATACTACGACCCAGACCTGTCTTTGGGTTATTTCAAAAGACAGGAATCAGAGCTATTTATGTACAGCAAGACTGGCATGTGGTATGATAATACATTAATCTACAACTTCTACAAAACAAGCTGTCCATACCAGCCTTCAACCCAACAACAGCAACTGTATTTTTCTAGATCTGGAATTTGTTTTAATAAGATAGATCATCATATATTGGTGGTAGAGGAATACTATGTGAAAATAAACTCCAATCACACAATATGTTTCCCCCAAATAAACTGAACCATGTACATTTATCTCAGTTTCTCCACTCGGACACGCTACAGTTTCTATCTAGTTGCCTTCTTGGTCATATGACACATTATTTTTGTCATATGATCAAAACAGTTTATTGTGCCAAAAGAACTCATTCAGAGTTTTCATCATGTCGTGAACACAAGTAACAAATTTCATGCCGAGATGTTTATTCCTGCCAGAAAAAAATCATTTATGTACCTAATGTTTAGATGTGACGACGAAATAACAACAGTACACCACACCCTAGTATGTGATTTCAGACAAAAACTGTCTAGATGGCAGTGATGAATCATTCTGTGATCATGGTCCATGTGGTGGCTTTCGTACCAGTACTGGCCAATGTGTCTTACAGAACCAGCACTGCAATAGATATTCGGACAGTCTAGACAATTGGGATGAGTTCATGTGTTTTGAAGATAATAGCTATTTGGAGGCATTCAAAGAGGAAGACAAAAATGCACGATTTCTCGTCATCCTGGATGGCACTGGCTTCTTTTCACGAATGAGAATGGCTCAAAATGAGTCTTGTCCTGACACTCATTATCGTTGTCAATCGGAATGGTTGTACTGTCTCCCTGTCTACACTCGATGCAATGGATTTTCGGACTGTGTTTATGGGGAAGACGAAGAAAACTGTGAACAAGCAGCATGTCCTGGTTTCTATCATTGCCGAGCTTTTCCAGTCTGTGTTCATGGAGATCATCTGTGTGATGGCTGGGGTCAGTGCCCACAACGGGATGATGAACTGATGTGTGACAGGACCTGTCCTAAAGGCTGTCTGTGTCAAGGTCACACGTTCATGTGTCACCAGTCTTTTCCTGCCTCTGTCTTCCCTCAGCTTCGATATGCCGACGCCGCAGGCTCAGGAATGACTGTAACTGACTTCAGTAGAAACGTCTATCTTATTCATCTTAGTCTGGCTAATTGTTTCTTAGTCAATATTTCGGGACTTAAACTTCCAAACCTCCAGTTCATTGATTTTACCAATAATTATTTGGAAACTCTTGACTTCCATCTTTTTACTGAATTATTTAATTTACAAATCATGCAACTGGCAAACAACCCTATTCAGCAACTAACAAATGTTGCGTGAAACACATTCATTATGCACTTAAACGGATAGATATATCAAAAAGTCTTGATTATTTTCTTGACAACTTATTTTTACCTCACGTAAAGCATTTAAATTTATCGTTTTCTGGCATTGAGTTATTACCACCTATTGGATTTAAAGACTACCTGAGCTGACTTTACTGGACGTGAGAGGAAATGCACTGGATAGCTTTCCTTTCAATTTGTTTTCAAGATCCAGTCATTTAAATAGGATCTTTTCATCAAACTACAGACTTTGTTGTGAGCACCTACTTCCCAAACACTCAGATGACATAAGCTGTATGACAGTTCATACTGTGCTTCAGTCATGTGAGCAATTAAATTCCAAATAAACTGCATACGGTTTTGTTTTGGTTGATTTGCTCCTCTGCATGCGCTGGGAATTTGGTTTGCTTCCTATTATTATTTGCAATGAAATATGAGTTCGGAAACAATTCTAGAGCAGTTCTTGCTAATATGCAGTTTGCATTTATGGGTATGGGAAGTCATGTTAGTATTAGTTTGATTGCTAATGAACTATTTCACGGAAAATACATCCAATTTGAAAAGACATGGACTGACAGTATCACGTGCAGAGTGAGTGGGTTTCTTTTCCTCCTGTCCACCGAGGTGTCCGTTTTCCTCATCTGGTTCATCACCTTGGATCACTTCATCGTTCTCTGTTTTCCGATGAATTCAAGGAGACTGTGTTCAGTTTTGACATTTGTAGGTTGTTCACTGTCATGGCTTGTGGGAATGGCGTTGTCACTGATACCATTTCTCCTGGGCTGTCACACTGGGGCCTCCGGGGCCAGTCTGGCCTGTGTCGTCTGGGTTTATTCGATCGTGGTCATTCTGATCAGACGTTCAGGTGGGTTACTGTCATTGTGATAATCAACTTGATTTCTTCTTCATGCTTGTAGCGGGTCAAATTGTTATCAACATGCGAACTCCTAATTACAGAATTGCGCTTGACTCCTTCAAAAGAGCTGTGTATTTTTCAGTCCACCTGATGGGGAAAGTGACAGTCACACATGCTGTCTGCTGGCTGTCATTTGGCGTGACAAGGATGCTGTTTTCCAATGGCCTTCATGTTTTACACCTGATGCATGACGCCATGGCTGTGTTCGTATTGCCACTCAGCTCTGCTCTAAAACCATTTCTCTTCATGTGGACCACAGCAGCACAACGACTACAGCAGGCACGAGAAGAGAAGCTATTACAGCGGTTCAAAGTAAGTCTTGGCCAGTCAGTGAAACGGAAAAACCACAAGTATATAAAACAAACAAATTGATAAAGAGGAATACATAGATAAACAAATAGGTGCGCTATATTTCGAGATGGTACCAGACGAACCCAATTATATCGTGAACACGTATTTAAGGGAGAAAAAAATTCCCTGCCGTTCCACTATCGTCTAATCCCTCTCCTTTTGCCCTTTTATGTTTAACCACTACTTATACAAGAACTATTGCCATGTTATCACAAAAAAGTAGCAGCATTCCTCTTATCATCATTCAAATATTTTCATCATCATCACTATTATCACTATTATTGATTTTGTTTTCATTGTTGTTATTATTGTCATCATTATTATGCTAATTCCTATGGTCCCCTTCCCAACAGCCTCGTTTTCATTCAACACCCGTTTTTCGCTGAATATGAGAAGATAAGTGGTTGCTCGTTCTTCGTTTTCATTGTCCTGGATGTTGCTTGTTTTACCTGAAGTAGAGGTGGAAATGCAACGTGTCTTGTCCTGCAATCTGTTTGGGTTGTCTCGCGGAACTAGCTTTC
>JADBJO010035521.1:5000-12155 GCA_016801955.1 Conus betulinus | reverse complement strand
TCCCAGACCTGCCAGGGCAGAGGACAGAGCGTGGCCTGTTCGTTGTGCTGTCAGAGCGAGATGATGGACACTATGTCTTGGGGGATGGGACGTGTCCAAAAGATGTCTGTGCAAATTACAACCGCAGCTCCTTCCCTTTTCTTTTTTTCAAAAACCACAACTGATCCCCACCCTCACCCCCTCTTTCTTCTCTCTGTCTCTCTGTCACTCTGTCTCTGTCTGTCTGTCTCCCTCCTTCCTCTCCTTCTCTCTCTCTCTCTCTCTCCTCTCTGTCCCACACACACACAAACACACAGTCACAAAACACAACACATACATACATACATACATACATATACATTATATATATATATATATATATATATATATATATATATATATATATATATATATATAATGTGTGTGTGTGCGTGCGTGTGTGTGTGTGTGTGTGTGTGTGTGTGTGTGTGTGTTGTGCGCGCGCGTGTGGTGTGTGTGTGTGTGTGTGTGTGTGTGTGTGTGTGCGGCGCGCGCGCGCGCGCGTGTGTGTGTGTGTGTGTGTGTGTGTGTGTGTGTGTGTGTATGTGTCTGTGTGTGTGTGTCTGTGTGTGTGTCTGTGTGTGCGTGCGTGCGTGTGTGTGTGTGGCGTGTGTGCGCGCGTATTTCAACATATAAAGCCAGTACTAATTATGAAATCACTCTTACGTGATTGCTGATAATGGGGAGGAGGAGAAGAAGGGAAAAGAGAGAGATGATGCTGGTCATGACACTAAACAAACACGTAATGTTCTAAGAGAAGCAGTTCTCCCCTCCACAGAATTACATGGACCAGTGTACATAATTCACGTTGGTAGTGACATTGCCACAAACACTGCTATCACTACTGGCGAGTCTCACGGTCCCTGGAAATGATCGTAACCTCTACAGGTACGTCTACTGAAAGAGTGTAGTCTAAACTCAAGAGTCAAGATGCTCTAAGGATCTTTTTTTTTTTCGAGAGTGAGTGCATTGCAACGGGCGCCGTATTATGTTTAGAGAAAGAGAGTTTCACATGGTCTGTTCCTGAATGAAAAGCTGGTATTCAACACGTCTGAGTACGTGGTAGAGAGTATAGTGGTCAAGGTGGTGTTGAGATGAGAGAGAGAGAGAGAGAGAGAGAGGAGAGAGAGAGAGAGAGAGAGAGAGAGAGAGGCGGGGGGGGGGGGGGGGGGGACAGACAGACAGACATACAGATAGAGAGACAGAGACGGAGAAAAAAGAGAGAAAAGCCAGAAAGACAGACAGGCAGACAGACAGATAGACAGGAAGGGGGACAGCGTGTAGAAAGGGGGTGGGGGGGTGTGGTACTGTGTCGATGAGTGAGAGTGGAAGTAAGCCAGCGTGGAATGATTGACAGGCATGGAAGCCATGTACAAATGAATGCCTAATTCCAAACGTCTAGAGGAGGGGAGAGACTCTGTGCGTGTGTGTGTGTGTGTGTGTGTGTGTGTGTGTGTGTGTGTGTGTGTGTGTGTGTGTGTGTGAAGGACAGGGTAGACGGAAGGCTATTGTAGAAGCGTCGGCTGGTGTCACGATAAGGGAGGGGGTGGGGGAAGGATGGGAAGGTATTCTACCATCTTTGGAGACCAGTCAGAGAAAACTTCAGGACATATTCTGTTCTCTGACAGAATCACGACCTACTTCTCTGTATTTCTGTCTGTGAGTTTCGGAGCTGTCTCCTTGTGGGAGGGGGGGGGGGGGGGAGGGAACAAATCTTTTGTGTGTTTTTGGTCCTATTCTTTTGCAGTTTAACTCCCCCCCCCCCCCCCCCCCCCCCCCCCCCCCCCTGCTTTTTTGTCTGTCTCTGTCGCTGTCCCTCTAACGGTGGTTCACAGAGACTAATGAATACGAGGCAGTCATGAGGTAGCTCAGCAGAGGAGACGCTGCACCGCTGCGACTTCACTTGGCTGGTGTTTTAGTGGTCTGTCATATGCACAGGAGGTCACCTTTTAAAAACCCTACCATTGAGAGCAATTCGTTATTCTCGGAGCCAACCTGAGGATGCTACAACGTCCATTAAACGAGAGTCGCCATGACCTTAGTAGTGCTGACAACGTTTAGGGCCGTTCTTCCTTGAACAAACCAGGAGCTGGTGAATCTTGACCGTCACCTGTGGACAAAGCACCTTGACCGTCACCTGTGGACAAAGCACCTTGACCGTCACCTGTGGACAAAGCACCTGACCGTCACCTGTGGACAAAGCACCTTGACCGTCACCTGTGGACAAAAGCACCTTGACCGTCACCTGTGGACAAAGCACCTTGACCGTCACCGTCACCTGTGGACAAAGCACAAAGCACAGTTTCTCTCGGAACTGAAGCCTGCAACCCACGATCTTGTTGACAGAGTTGCGACAGTTTCGAACTAAAAACAATTTCTTAACTGAAGTTTAAACGGTCTTTTCTCAACAGAAGGAACACAGCCTGCAAAATACTGCACGCTGGTGCTGGATTGAAATATTATATTGTTAGGCGTGCTGAACTTGGCACTGTTTGCAACAGGCTGTGAAACAGATTCTATAAATCTTTTTTTCATTATTATATGCATTCATTTCTGACGCACTGTGAACTTGACCATTTCGGTCATATTGAAAGAAAATGTTCTCTTACCAATCGAAAATGGAAGTTTAGGTCAACCAGCCACAAAGTGGTTTCCATCTCAGGACAGTTATAACAAATTGATTTCTGAAACAGAAGAGCTTTTGCATGGTTATTTCCCTTAGCATGAGCAGAAAGAGTTTCCAGAATATGTTATACGAACGAGCATAGAATCCGCGAGATTGGCGATCCTCACTGACGTTGAAAGGCGACCAAACGATCGGGCAATTGAGAACAAAGACAAGATCGCCGAGACTGGGGACTAGGCGAAATAGACAGGCGACCTAACAGATCATTCAGTTAAAGAAGGCCTTCACACAAACCCATGGCAGACAGGGACATGGAGAAGAAGTCATAACGGGGAGAACATCAAAGAGTAGGGCAGGAATCTCAGACAGTGTCATGATGATCAAGCACAATGAAGATCGCGAGGATGATGGGCTATGGCGTTCCATTCTAATTAGAAACGATTATGACTGAGTTGTACTATCTTCATTTCACAATATGTCTCAGCGTCAACACGGCCCGAGAGATACAGACTCCTGCGGTGTTGATCAAGGAATTCGAGTCATACTCCCAGAGACCCCTCCATTAAATGAATTAACCTCAAATGTGTGGTTCCAGACTTCCCTTTTGAACCAAAGCGCACTTAGCGTTAGGCTGGAATCGAGTGGGGCAGAAAAATCGCATAGATTAATACCTCTGATAGGAATGAAACCACCAACCACTAGTGCGCAAGCCCGCGAGGCTGGCTGCTGCGGCAGATTTGTGTTTTCTGCCAATTTGGACGTTTCTACTTAATCCTGCCAAAGAGAGAACTACCTCCTCACTGTTGATTCTTGTCAGGTCAGACCTTAGCTCATCATCTAGTCTCCAGAAAGAGTAACACTCAGACCACCGATGCAGCAGTAATGGGGAGGTGTAGAAAAAGGAAATGCAGTTGAAATTCGATTAGTCCGAAAACACATTTTGACCAATCGGGACTTTGGATTAAAAAAAAAATTGGGCTTGCCATAAACGTTCCCGCTTCTGAGTCTTGAACCACCGGGTTGTCATCATGTCTCGCTTCGTGGACCAGTACGTTATCCTTTGTGCCACCGCCATACTCCCCTAGTTCAGACGACCATCGAAACAGTCTCATCAGGACGTAGGCGAAGAAGGCTTTGTTCTAGTAGGCATGTTACTGATGCAGAGCGCGACCCTTTCTCTCCTCTTTTTTTACATGTTTTGTTGACAGGAAGGTCATGACGAATATTACACCATCAGAGATGACCATTTAACTGATTTGACTTGTACTTGAGAAAAAAGACAACAAAAGTCCTCTCGCTCAGTCACACACCACACACACCACACACACAACACACACACAACACAACACACACACACACACACACCACACACGCACTCACACACATGCACACACCACACACACACACACACACACACACACACACACCACACACACACACAACACACACACACTCACACACACGCACACACACCACACGCACGCACGCACGCACACACACACACACACACACACACACACACACACACACACACACACACACACACACACACACACACACACACACATGCACACACGCACGCACGCACACGGCACGCACCACACACACCACACACACACACACACACACACACACACACGCACACACACAACCACATATGGAGGAGACTGTTTTTGGTTAAATCGTTTATTTATTGTCGGTTCATCATAGCTGATGGCTTTAGACTCTCACTCACTTTCAATAGTACTGCATCATCATATGATAATCTACCATCCTCACCCCTCCCCTACATAAACACACAAAAGTAAGTCATCATTCCGGAGAGAATCATGGTTCTGTATATTTCTAACAATTATATGCTCATTTGAGCAAATTCCAACATTTAAGTTGCTGCCGCTAGTTTCTGTTCTCTCTCTCTCTCTCATCTCTCTCTCCTCTCTCTCTCTCTCTCTCTCTCTCTCTCTCTCTCTCCTCTCTCTCTCTCTCTCCCTCCCCGTTTTTGATCTTCAGACAAAGAAACAAAACTGCAAGACATACTAATCCATTCGTATTGTATAGAACACTTTCCAGGCCTGATAGTTATTATATGTCCTTTGACTTGTGAAAAATGATGACCAGAAAGTGAGAATTATGGGGTGGCTAGCTCTGTGAATCTGGCAAACTATTGCCCTCCTCCGTGTTGGAATAGCTTAACATTCCTTCATTTTCCCCGATGTTTTTTTCAGCGCCATACAAACCAAGATAATATTTCCTTGCCCGTATTCCGTAATGTATTATCGCCCTTTTTTTTTAGGTCTGACCCATCCTCTCCAGTATGCCCACCGCTGGTTCCACAGTAGAAGGCCTGGAAGCACCTCCACCACAACAAGAGACCTCCCATCAGACGAGGCTCTGTTGGGCCTCTGAATCTCCGCCAGTAATGTCTTGAAGTGCCTATTCAGATTCAACAAACGCTGAATACGAACACCCCACCCCCCCCCCCACCCCCCCTCATCCCTCCTCCTCCACGTTCCCTTCTTGTTCTGCCGTCCCGTCCCTCCTCACGCCCCTCCTTCCTTGTCCTACTCCCCCCTCCCCCTCCCCCTCCCCTGCCGACGACAATAATTGCATGGTAGGGGAGCCAGACGGAGAGTGGCAACTCCCACATTATTCGCCTCCTCCCCTCCTCCCTGTCGTAGGAATCATCAGTAAATGCTTCCAATGACGGACGACCTCCAGGATTCCGGGGCTGTTTATCTGTGGGACATAGAACTCACAGCTGGCGAGGATGGGGATGGGGGGTGGGGGTGGGGGGGGGGGGATGGACACTGAGGTGACCATGAGAGCAGGAACTGAAAGGTCACGGAATTGGAGACGGCCGTTCTTTCCTTTCCCGTCTTCATGATGGTCATTGAGGATCAGAACGATGTAAATGATGATGTAGATGATGATGATGGTGATGATGGTGATGATGATGATGATGATGATGATGGTGATGATGATGATGATGATGATGATGATGATGATGGTGATGATGACGATGATGGTGATGATGATGATGACGATGACGACCACCACCACCACCACCACCACCACGATGATAATGTGGATAAACGACGACGCCGACGTTGACGATGTCAACATCAACGACGACGACGACGACGACGACGACGACGACGACGAGGAGGAGAGAGGAGGAGGAGGAGGAGGAGGAGGAGGAGGAGGAGGAGGAGGACAAAGCTGTTGATTATGATGGTGACGATGAAACTGTTGCTGCTGCTGCTGCTGCTGCTGCTGCTGCTGCTGCTGCTGCCGCCGATGATAATATGAACACAGATAAATACAAATTGAATGTGGCAAAACAAACTCACCATATGTTGTTTGTATCTCAGGAATGACTCACGGTAAAAGCATAATGACAAAAAGCTTTTCATCCACGCCTTTTTTCCCCTGTCTTAAGGATCACACTAAATGTCACTGCCAACTCTGATTAAAGTGGCTGTAGGGGAGAGAGAGAGAGGGAGAGAGAGAGAGAGAGAGAGAGAGAGAGAGAGAGAGAGACAGACAGACAGACAGACAGACAGACAGATAGACAGACAGACAGACAGACAGACAGACGGACGGACGGACGGACGGATAGACAAACTGAAACGGAAGCGAAAGTTTATTCAGTATAAGCCATGGCCCCAATATACAATACCTTGACAATCCACTTTTGACTAAACATTAAATAGTCAGACAATGACATGACATCACACGACGGCTGACCTTTAATCCATCCTGCTTACGTAACCCAACGCCACTTGAACTGAGTAATAATACAGTGCCTCTTTCAAATGCTTTATACACATATATGCAAACATTTTTTTCCATAATGCTTCGTTTCGATTTGCCATGAGCCATACAACATTATCCAAACATGGGGTTTTGAGTTATGGGGGGAAGGGATGAAAGCAGAGAGAGAGAGAGAGAGAGAGAGAGAGAGAGAGAGAGAGAGAGAGAGAGAGAGAGAGAGAGAGAACAACAACGAGAGAGAGAAACAGACAGACAGACAGAGAGCAGTTCATGCAGTCATGAACATTATTCAGTGTCTTTGCCAACTAACCTCTCAAAAGGCAATCACCACGTCAAAAAAACTCACCAAATCGGGAGAATCTAGAAGGCTACTCGTAGAAGCGCGTGACTACCATGGATATTACCATGGATATTATTATGAATAAAAGAGAAAACATGGGAACGAGTATGTCTGCGCATGAATATTGATGGGAAGGTTAACCATCGTCGAAGTTATAACATTTGCAATATTTATCTGCCAGTCCTACCACGAGGAAGCAGACTTGAGAGGGAATGTACATCCGCATGCAAGAAGACGATTTCGTTTTTGTTTTTCAAAAGCTACAGTGATCGCGCAGGGGCGGATCACAAGGAGGGGGTTTGCCGAAAATGACGGGATCAAGACCCCTATCCAGGCTATGTCGATGAAGAAAAAAACAAGCACATTTTCTCCAGCTAGTGCAGAAGCATAATAGAGT
>JADBJO010035520.1:7500-10000 GCA_016801955.1 Conus betulinus | reverse complement strand
CAGCAGCAAACTCGGGGAGGGCCGGTCTAGCAGGGAGGGGAGAACGGGAGCCTGTCCCCGAACGCCTCGCCTGCTCGTTACCACGTGCCGGACCACGACCCGATGGGACGGGCGCGTCCTTCGCGAGATGAACCAGGCGTTACTCTTTCTGAGGCCGAAGGGGAGGGAGCCTCCTGTCCCACGCACCTAGGGCCCTCGTTCCGGGTTGGAGAGAACCGGCGAGGTCGCTCTCCCACCGTCGTCACCGATGGCACGCCACCATCTACGGACCGTCAAGACGCCGACCGCGCAGAGACCCAACGTGTCCGTCGGAGAAACCGCGGCAGCCGTTCGAACTCACGCTGGGACTCGGCGCAAGCGGGAAGCGCTGCAGCCGGAGTGGCGGGATCGATCAATTTCTCGCGCACCCTTTACCGC
This sequence comes from Conus betulinus, assembly GCA_016801955.1. Classification (NCBI taxonomy): domain Eukaryota; kingdom Metazoa; phylum Mollusca; class Gastropoda; order Neogastropoda; family Conidae; genus Conus; species Conus betulinus. The sequence continues at coordinate 9,583 of JADBJO010035520.1, read as the reverse complement.
CAGCACCGACTCAGACCTCGCACGCCGAGCGCTCGCGAAAATGCCGAAGGAGAATGCGTGTACGGAACGGGGCGGACGCGCCGGGGCGAGCAGCCGGGCGAGACGCGGCCGCGATTCAGCTCGCCGCCCGTTCCCACACCTTAAGCAACTTCCAACCCGCTGCGGAAGCTCATGACGGCCGCGCTACCTAATCTTCAGCCTTAACATGGCGGCGCCCCCGCCTTTCCTGCTCTGGCGCCTTGCCGAGAAGTCTGGTATGACTGACAGTGATTTGTAGTTGCCCAGAGGGTCACGTTTGATAGGTCCTTCCCCGCCGCCCCCCCCCCCTCCCTCCCCCCCCCCCCAATGGAGTTTTCCTTGGGGGAGTGGAGGGGTGGGGGGGGGGTGTTTTCCTTATCTTACTCTCTGATTGTTTATTACCAATATATTCTCGGAATTAGCGTTATTCTCTATTCCACTTGTTGTTTATGTATGTGTGTGTGTGTGTGTGTGTGTGTGTGTGTATTATTTATTTATTTATTTATTATTTATTCAATTGTTACATATTATGATTCTTCTTGTTAGAATTCCTTATGTCGTTCTTCTCACTGTCCGATTGCCATTTACTACCAATACATTCTCGGAATTATCGTTGTTGTTCTCCGTTCGTTATTATTAGTGTCAGTATTTTAATTTATGTATTTATTTATTTATTTATTTAATTATTTATTTACTTATTTTATAATTATGACTCTTATTGTTATAATTGTATGTTGCTGTTGTTGCTGTCACTGTTATCATTATTATCCATTATTGTTATTACGATCTTTATGGTCATTGTTATTGTTGTGATATTGTTCCTGCTATACGTATTATTATTATTATTTATATTATATTATTATTATTATTATTATTATTATTGTTGTTGTTGTTGTCATTATTACTTACTGTTCTTTTTTGTCTCTGTTTTTTTTTTTTGTTTTTTTTTTTTTTGTGGGGGGAGTGGGGTGGGGGGGGGGGGGCGGGTTTGGTGCTGCATCTTTGGCCGCCAGTCTTCCCAGCAACATCTTCAGCCTTAAGTGAGTGGCCAGACAGACACAGCTGTTATAATCAGCTCATCACCACATCATTTCTAGTCTTTCTCTCCCTTCCTCTTCTTCATCACGTGATGATGGTATGCACATACAGGCATATATCTTCATGCGGACCCGGATGGCGGGGGCGCTGGCTGGCCCCCCCCCCCCCCCCCCCCCCCCCCCCCCCCCCCCCCCCCCCATCATCTTCAGCCTTAAGTGAGCGGCCCGAGAGACAACACAGCTGGTGCAAGCAGGTCCTCGTCATCCTTTCTGTTCATTTTCTCTTCTTCTTCTTCTTCTTCATCTTGCCATGATGAGGACCATGACATATGCACATACACATGTCTATCTCTTCGTATGGCAGGCTTCCTGCATCTTCAGCCTTAAGTGAGACGCAACTGGTGTCTTCATCATCATCATCATTGTGTCTCCTTCTCCTTCTCGTTGTTCTTCAGCTTGTGATGATCAGGACCATGACACACATGTCTAGACTTTCAGGTGTAGCTGAAGGGCTCGCTCGTTTTGATGCATCTTCAGCCTTAAGTGAGTAGCATCTTCAGCCTTAAGCGAGTGGCAAGAGAGACGCCACAAGTTCGTCATGATCATTTCTGTTCTTTGTCTCAGGACGAAGACGTGTGCATATATTTAGGTGTATATATATATATATATATATATATATATACATATACATAGATATACCTCAAGGGCTGGTTGTTGCTGCATCTTCAGCCTAAGTCAGTGGGAAGTGTGTGTGTGTGTGTGTGTGTGTGTGTGTGTGTGTGCGCGCGCATTTTGAGCCGTGTGTGTGTGTCTCTCTTTCTTTTTTCAGCATCTTCAGCCTTAAGGTAGTGTGGTTTTTCTCTCTCTCTCTCTCTCTCAGCATCTTCAGCCTTAAGGTAGTTGGGGGGGGGGGGGGGGGGGGGGGGGGTTTTTCTCTGTGCTCTCGGCATCTTCAGCTCGCCTTCAGCCTTAAGTCAGCGTGCACAAGTCTGCATTTTGAGCCTTGGCTCTCTCTCTCTCTCTCTCTC
>JADBJO010035519.1:7500-12158 GCA_016801955.1 Conus betulinus | reverse complement strand
GTGTGTGTGGTGGCGTTGGTACGTTCAAAGTGCCCACACCTACCATTCACTGATACGGCAAAAATCGAACAGAAGCGTTAGATAGGGCGGACAGACAGGGACAGATTAAAAATAGACCAGAGAAAAAACGGACAGACTGACAGGTAGATAGAGATAGATAGACAGTGAAGGGCAGTAAGGGCACAATGAATAGATAGATAGATAGATAGGTAGAAGAGATAAGATAGATAGCTAGATAGATAGCTACATAAGAGACATAGATAGATACATATGATAGATACATAGAGTAGACAGAGACATAGATACATACAGATAGATACATGGATAGCCTACATAGATACTTATAGCTAGATAGATCGATAGATAGAGAGAGAGACAGACAGACAGAGTGAGAGAGATCGAGACAGAGAGACAAGGAGAAGTCAATAGACAGACAGATGGATGGATGGATAGACAGATAGGACAGACTGATTGGTTGATTTGATTGATAGAGGGATAGACAGACAGATAGACCAGACAGACAGAGACACAGAGAGGAGAGAGAGGAGATTGAGATATAGTGAGAGGGGGGGGGGGGGGTGCGGGGGGGGGAATATAGAATAGATAGATAGATCGATAGATAGATAGGATAGATAGACAATCAGACGGACAAAAACAGACAGACAGATAGAGACAAAGACTGATAACCACTCCCAGGTCAGAACAAGTGGGCTACAGCTTCTCGGGGCGAGAACGAAGAACGTGGCTTCCTTCCTCTGCTGACCGACACACAAACCCACAACAAGCACACGGTATGTATTAAACACCCCCCTGTGTCCTCCCCAGCTTTACCCCAAACCACGTTATTAGTGAAATCCGACACTGGCTATTCCACACACACACAACTCTCTCTCTCTCTCTCATCTCTCTCCTCTCTCTCTCCTCTCTCCGTCTCTCTGTCTCTGTCTCTCTCTCTCTCTCTCTCTCACACACACACCACACACAACCACACACACCACACACCACACACACACCGCACACCACACACAACACACCTCTCTTCTCTCTCATCTCTCTCTCATCCTCTCCTCGCTCTCTCTCTCACACACACCACAAACAAAACACCACACACAACACACACACACACACACACACACACAACACTCTCTATCTCTCTCTCTCCAACCACACACACCCACACCACACACACACCACCCACACACACACACACACACCACAACACACTCTACACATCTCCTCTCCTATTCCCTCTCTCTCTCACACACACACACCCACACACACACACAATCTCTCTATCTCTCTCTCTCCCACACACACCCACACAACACACACACCACACACACACCCCACACACACACCACCACACAGAGCAGTTCCCCCCTACCACTTCCTTCACAACTTCCGTCTTCACACTACCACCCTCATCCTCCCCGGCCCTCCGTCCCTTTCTTGCCCTCTCCGTTCCTCTCCATTCCCGGGCACTTCCATGCCAGCCCAGTCCTTTTCCCCTCCCCCCTCCCTCCCCCCTCTTGTTTGTCGAAGTCTGTCTGTCTGTCTGGTCTGTCTGTCTGCTGTCTGTCTGTCTGTCTGTCTGTCTGCTCTCTCTCTCTCTCTCTCTCTCGTCTCTCTCTCTCTTCTCTCTCTCTCTCTCCCTCTCTCTCTCTCTTCTGGTGTGTGGTGTGTGTTGTGTGGTGTGTGTGTGTTGTGCGCGCGCGCGCGCGCGCTCGCGCATGAAAGGGACAGACTGTAAGACAAGAGGGAGAAAAAAATAAAGGGGGAAGGGAAGAGGAAAGAACAGGAAAGGTATAAAGAACAAAATATGGAGAGATTGGGGAAAATGATGGAGGTATTGAAGGGGGGGGGTGGGGGGGGGGGGGGGGGGGGGGGGGGGGGGACAGATGAAGGGGGATGGGGACAGACGATGGTGGAGAAGAAAAAAAAAAAAAAACACAACAGAAGAATGTTTGAACGATTCTCTGTTTGTGAGTTTCCCGTATGTGGAATGCGTGGGAACGACTCTGTTGCCCACGCACAGGGGTATCCAGAAACACCTTTTATCTGTCTCTGTCTCTTCCTCCCTTCGCCCTTTTAAACTTTCCCCCGTATGACTTATCAAGCTTTCATACTCTGTTCATAAACGGGCACTATATTTCGTTTCTGTCTACAATCAATCGTTCGCCTAAAAAAAAAAAAAAAAAAAACGACAACTAAGCAGATGCAAAAAGGAAATAGACAACAAAGAAGAGGCAAAAGAAAAAAAAAAAACTAAGCAGATGCAAAAAAAAAAAAACAAAAGCAGATGCAAAAGAAAAAAAAAGACAAATAACAGATGCAAAAGAAAAGAAAAGAGAACTAACAGATGCAAAAGAGAAAAAAGACAACTAACAGATGCATAAAAAAGACAACCAAGCAGATGGGAAAAAAGACAACTAAAACAGATGAAAATGCAATTAAAAGACAGAAAGCGAAAAAACAAAGAAAAGGAGGAAAAAAAAAAAGAAAGAAAAGAAAAGAAAAAGAATATAACAGAAAAGAAACGAAAAAAAAGACATAGGCTATGTGCAGAAATAAAAGAAACCATATTAGATAAACCAACAAAAACTAAAACAAAACAAACAAAAAAGAAAGAGAAGGAAAACAGACAAAAAGAAAAGAAAGAAAGAACGAATTAATGAAAAAACCATGGAAATACAAGACAGAAAAAAAAAAAGAAAGTAAGGTGTGAGAATGCGAATGCGGAGGGTGGGGGGGGGGGGGGGGGGGGGGGGGGAGTGAGGGCGGAGCGAGGAGAGGAGGGGAATGTAAGGGGGGGGGGGGGGAGAGAGATGGAGGGATAAAAAAAAAAACAAAGAAAGTTAAAAAAAAAAAAAAAGAAAAGACCCTAAAGACTAGACCAACATGGGATTAACAAACGAAAACAGGACACAAAGTATTCTATTATTACTATTCCCCGTTCGCTTTCTTGACGATGAGAGAGAGAGAGAGAGAGAGAGAGAGAGAGAGGAGAGAGAGAGAGAGAGAGGAGAGAGAGAGAGAGAGAGAGAGCAAAATCTTCTGACTAAAACACAATTGATTTAATAAAGTAAAAAAAAGAGGTAAACTTCCAAAAGGCTTAATATTAAACGTCTCCTTCACATGAGAGAAAGACAATCTCTCTCTCTCTCTCTCTCTCTCTCTCTCTCTCTCTCTCTCTCTCTCTCTCTCTCTGCATAACTGCGTGTGCGCATACGAATGTGTGTGCGCGTGCATACCTTCACATGTAGGCCTACCTGCGCGCTTGCAAACCAGCATTTGTACCGAATCACAGGCAAGAAATATAAACCAGGGGCAGAATCTCGTGAAATAAATACAATCATCTGTCACTCGTAGCAAGACAGAAAGATGATACTCTAACACGTTACCGTTACACGGTGCTGTGTCTCGGTGCCTTCCGACCAATGTTGCCCCCGGAGCAAAAGAAACACAAATCGAGATAACAAAAGAAAACGAGAAGAGTCGTATATATTGCTGAAATGATTAATCTTGTTGGTTTCCTGTAATATGTAACTTCTGCCAGAAAAATGAGTGATCGTAGCATCGTTCTGTTTTAGCTGTGTTGTGGGACAACCAGGAAATTTGCAGAGACAGACAAGGGGGCGGAGTAGGGTAGGCGGGAACTATCGCGTGAAGAGTATAGGGAAGGGAGATAACATCTGCACACGAACAAACGGTACAATTCAGATGCACTCATACGACATATTGGAATAAACATTTGCACGCATTCACAGGTAAGATAGACTTCCACGTGTACAGACGTACACAAACGCAAGATAGACGCCCACGTGTACAAATGCACACAATGCTTTCTCTCTCTCTCTCTCTCTCTCTCTCTCTCTCTCTCTCTCTCTCCTCTCTCTCTCTCTCACACACACACACACACACACACACACACACACACACCACACACACCACACACGCACGCACACACGCACGCACGCACGCACCGCAACGCCACAAACGCACACGCACACACACACCACATACACACACACACACACGGACGACTCGTCCCAAGGCTTTCCAGTCGTTGACGAACTTCAGAAGCGGCAAGCCACGAAGGCTGCTGAGCCCACTCCCTCCCACGGTGTGCGACTATAGGCACCTAGCTCCTATGTCCCATCTCTACCAGAGGCAAACCACCCAGTCCCCTCCAATCAAGTCAGGCGAACCGCAGGAGGCGCAGTAGTCCTCAACATACCACTCCCGGGCCACCAAGGGCGGCAAACCCGTGTCGTGAAGAGAAATGCCTGCGCCCTCTATCGGTCGTGCTGCCACCCTGAACGACCCTCAAGGGTGACCTGCTACTTCGCCTCAAGAACAACAACGGTATGCCATCATATCCTTGACACATCAATAAGCCGTAGACCCGTTCTTGCTGCAATAAAGAGCTGCCAACTCTTCCTTGCCACAACGAGCCAATAGTGTAATCCTCGGCACACCAATGACCTATCACAACATCCTTGTCAAGCCAAAGACCTATCACAACATCCTTGTCAATCCAAAGAGACCTGTCACAACATTCTTGTCAAACCAAAGACCTATCACAACATTCTTGTCAAGCCAAAAGACCTATCACAACATTCTTGTCAAGCCAAAGACCTGTCACAACATTCTTGTCA
>JADBJO010035518.1:10000-12158 GCA_016801955.1 Conus betulinus | reverse complement strand
ACACAGATTCTATTTCAGACGCACCAGACTTTCTCCCCAGTTATTCTCCGATCCCCCCACCATCAACACCCTCATCCTCCCTTTGAGACAGATTTCAACAAAACAACCTCGCCCCTAAGGCCATCAAACGGCGGTTCCGCCGACTCCACCCAAGCCCCTTCTCGGGACCAACACAGGGTGCCAGCTCTCCAAGGTTCTAGAAGTCCGTGACCCGACTTGAACTGGCGATGGTCATCCGACCCACAGGCCATGCTTCAGCAGTAACATGCTGCTGTTTTTTTTTCTCTTTTTTTTTCTTTTCAAAACGTTGATATATGGTAACATTAGCCTTATCAACCTAACAGGGCATTTACGAGTCATTAGGCGTAAATACCATCTGACTGCGCCATTGGCCCTGTGAGCTGTGGAGGAGTTCATCTTCCCTTTTATTGGATGATAAACTGATTTTTTTAATCCACGTTACAGGGCATTCACGAGTCATTAGGCGTATTTAATACCATCTGACTGCGCCATTGGCCCTGTAAGCTGTGGAGTTATCTTCCCCTTTATTGGATGATAAACTGATTTTTTTTAGTCCACGTTACAGGGCATTCACGAGTCATTAGGCGTATTAAATACCATCTGACTGCGCCATTGGCCCTCTTTGATGTGTAGTTCCCCCCTCCTTTATTCGATGATAACATCAACTATTTTTTTTTTTCCATCTAAACAGAGCATTCACGAGTCATTAGGCGTATTTAATGCCATCTGACTGCGCCATTGGCCCTGTTAGATGTGTCGTCCCCCCTCCCCCTCCTTTATTCGATGATAACATCAACTATTTTTTTTTTAGTCCACCTAACAGAGCATTCACGAGTCATTAGGCGTATTTAATACCATCTGACTGCGCCATTGGCCCTGTTAGCTGTGTCGTCCCCCATCCCCCTTCTTTATTCGCTGATAACATCAACTATTATTTCAGCCCACCTAACAGAGCATTCACGAGTCATTAGGCGTATTCAATACCATCTGACTGCGCCATTGGCCCTGTTAGCTGTGTCGTCCCCCCTCCCCCCTCTTTATTCGCTGATAACATCAACTATTATTTTAGCCCACATAACAGAGCATTCACGAGTCATTAGGCGTATTCAATACCATCTGACTGCGCCATTGGCCCTGTTAGCTGTGTCGTCCCCCCTCCCCCTTCTTTATTCGCTGATAACATCAACTATTATTTTAGCCCACATAACAGAGCATTCACGAGTCATTAGGCGTATTCAATACCATCTGACTGCGCCATTGGCCCTGTAGCTGTGTCGTCCCTCCTCCCCCTTCTTTATTCGCTGATAACATCAACTATTATTTTAGCCCACATAACAGAGCATTCACAAGTCATTAGGCGTATTCAATACCATCTGACTGCGCCATTGGCCCTGTTAGCTGTGTCGTCCCTCCTCCCCCTTCTTTATTCGCTGATAACATCAACTATTATTTTAGCCCACATAACAGAGCATTCACGAGTCATTAGGCGTATTTAATACCATCTGATTGCGCCATTGGCCCTGTTGGCTGTGAGGCCTTTCCTTCCCCTTTTTTAATAGACGATGATGTCAACTTTTGTTTGCTTTTTGAGGACCTGTGGCCTAGGACATTCTTTGGTGGGCGGAAGATCACTTATGTCTAGAACCAAGGAGATGGCACCCTCTGTTGACCCTGGTCTAAAGAGGTGGAACATTTAGGATGGTGGTTGCTTGGAAACCACCGTCTGATGCCACTGGGGAAGGCCTCGGTGCCGAGGGTTCGGGCGGACGTCCACCAAGGGTGGGCTGATTGTTGAAAACGTGTCTCAATGGGCAGGAAGTCGGGTTTGAGGGGAGAGATCGTGAGAATAACTTGGAACAAGGCCATGATGGGGCGGAAATAGAATAGAATCTCTCTCTATCTCTCTCTCTCTCTCTCTCTCTCTCTCTCTCTCTCTCTCTCCCCTCCACCCGTCCATCCGTCCGTCTGACTACCTGAGCCTCCCTGTCTTGTCTGTCAGTCAGTCAGTCTCTCTCAGTCTCTCTCTCTCTCCCCCCCTCCGTCCATCTTCACCCCCCCCCCTCTCTCGCTCTCACTCACTGCCTGTCGCTATCTGTATAGCTGGATGTCTGAGTGTCTATCAGTAAGTCAGCCAGTC
>JADBJO010035518.1:5000-7500 GCA_016801955.1 Conus betulinus | reverse complement strand
ACGACAGAAGAGAGAGAGAGACTGGAATACATCCTTTATTCAACATGCGACCAGCGAAGGGGAACAAAAACAGGTGCAACACAACCATGGTGCTCCGAAAAATGTGTCGTGCAACACTGTTCTGGATTTTATTGAGGCTAGATGCTCAGGACTAGAAAAGATTTTTCGTCATGCAGTGTACAATGGTCAAAGAGCGCATAAAGGTAGAGACAGTTTTTTTTTTTTCAGATAGGAATTAAAGAAACCGATTTTTCTGCGCTCGACTTGGAAAGTGCGACTAATGCAAGGAAAGAGAGTTGTTGAAACGAAACTTTTCGTCAACCAGTATACCAAGATTTGTTCACCCATAAGGCAATCTAATTTTTGGCCTGTCTTCTTCACATGCAAAAGAAAGAACAGATCTATGAAGAAGGAAAGGAAGAGAGGGAGGGAAGAAAAAAAAAATGTGTGTGTGTGTGTGTGTGGGGGGGGGTGGGGTGGGGTGGGGGTGGGGTGGGGGGACAGTTCTCAAAATGACGCTGGAGACAGGAAGAAAAAGGGTTATAGCCGTCGTAACTCTCCCCAAGGCGCTGCTATGTTATGGATCAGGGAGCTAAAAAGATCATCGTTTCACACGAAGTTCTGAACTCCATGATCACTGCTAAGTGTGATAAATATTTGCATTTTGTACATCCTTCAACATCTCTTCTATATCGGAAATTCAGTCTGGTCAAATGTGAAGAAAAAAAAACTATATATTTTAACAGTTACATAATTTAGTGAAAATAGGGGGGGGGGGGGGGGGGGGGGTCGCTGGGGGTGTGCGAGGAGGGTACCTACCAAAAAGAGAGAGAGAGAGAGAAAAAAAAATGAAATTCGACTTCACGGTAAGGCAGGTAAGATAAAACCTGTAGGCCTACAAGAAACAAAAATGAGAGCGTGCATGAAATCTGCACGAGATGGTCGCAGATCGGCAGGAAACGTAATGTCCCCAGTTGACTGCCATCTCTCTTAAAAATTTTATTTAGGCGGCGTTTAGTACTACACCTTGCGGAGAAGAAAAGTAACAGTAACGGGCGTGCACCGGGCATGCTACACCTTACGGAGAAAGTAACAGCAGCCAGGCGTGCACCGGGCATCCTACACCTTACGGAGAAAGTAAAAGTAAACGCCACGCGTGCACCGGGCATCCTACACCTTACGGAGAAAAGTAACAATGCCACATGTGCACCGGGCATCCTACACCTTACGGAGAAAGTAACGGTACCAGGCGTGAACCGGGCATCCTACACCTTACGGAGAAAGTAACAGTACCAGGCATGCACAGGGCATCCTACACCTTACGGAGAAAGTAACAGTACCAGGCATGCACCGGGCATCCTACACCTTACGGAGAAATTAACAATGCCACGCGTGCACCGGGCATCCTACACCTTACGGAGAAAGTAACAATGCCAGGCAAAGACTGGGAATCCTGCACCAAACGGCGAAAGTAAGATGGTGCCACGTGCGCGCGGATATCCTTTAGAAAACAAATTAGGTAAGATATTGAAAGGAGTGCACGGATACCCCCTACATCTTACGGCGAAAGCGCTACGGCGACAGTGCTAGCTTGCACACTTTATGTAGGAAGAAAATATGGTGCCAGGTGTTCACAGACAGCCTACACCTTATGGAGAAAGTCACACGGTGCTAGACAAGAACGGATATCCTACACCGAAAATAACATGATGCTAGACATGAACGGAAAATACGCATTGAATACAAGTTACTGCCCGATATGAAGGGATGTTCTACACTGAAATTAACAAGGCGCCAGATATGAACGGATATCCTACCCCCAAAATAAAATGGTGCCAGATATGAAGGGATATCCTACACCGTAAACAAGATGGAGCGAGATATGAACAGATATCCTACACCGAATAGAAATGGTGCCGGATGAGACACCCCACGCCCAAAATAACATTGCGCCAGAAATGAACGGATATCCTACACCAAAAATAACATGGTGCCAGAAATGAATGGATATCCTACACCAAAAATAACATGGTGCCAGAAAATGATGGATATCCTACACCAAAAAATAAACATGGTGCCAGATATGAACGGACGTCCTACACCAAAAAAAACAACATGGTGCCAGATGTGAACGGATATCATACCCTAAAACATGGTGCCAGATATGAACGGATATCCAAACACCGAAAATAATATGGCACCAGATATGAACGGATATCAAACACCAAAAACAACATGGTGCCAGATATGAACGGATATCCAACACCGAAAGCAACATGGTGCCAGATATGAACGGCTATCCTACACCGAAAATCACATGGCGCCAGATTCGGACGGATATCCTATCACAACAATAACCCTCTCCACACATACACACACTTGCGCATGCTCGCGCGCGCCCACACACACAGTCTGTCTGATCTTATAGATAATTATATGCTAAATTCAAGAACTAACAAGAACGACGACAAGCCCCACAAAGAACGACAAAAACACACAC
>JADBJO010035517.1:0-12158 GCA_016801955.1 Conus betulinus | reverse complement strand
TGTGCGAGATGCGCGCCCGTCGCCTGATCCCCCCCCCCCGCCCGCCCGTGTTTTGTCCGTTCCCTTTTTTGTGTGTGGGGTGTGTGTGTGTGGTTCATATTGATCGGGCCGGAAAACCTGAACTCGCAATTTCATTCAGCGCTTCACCGACTTTTGTTGGCCATCACTTGACCCTTTTGGGTAGCCAAAAATTAAATTAACAAAACCAACCAAAAACAAGCAAATCCCTTACAGAACTACTGTGAGTTTCTTTTTTCTTTTTTCCATCCCTGGGATCCCATTGCTTTCGTTGTCTGTATTTCTCTATATTGTTCGAGCCAACCGAGGATCCTATGGACATTTTCTCAGTAAATGGACTGGACGACCAAAAGACCTGACAATGTCTGTTTATAGCGGTTTGTTTCGGATTGTAGCTTGAATTTTTGAATATCTCAATTCTTCCGCTCTGTAAACACATAACCAAAAGAACAGCCCCTCCAACACAAAATGAAATTTTAAACGCCACCTTGCACTACAGGTATGGACGAATGTGTTTGCGTGTCGTTGAGAACCCATGTGGACCCCATTGACTCTTTTCAGGGTCTTTTTCCTTCCTCCGCGCCCTCTCGACCCCACTAAGTAACTTTCTTTCCCTCTCTTGTTCTCTTCCCCATTCGCCCCCCCTTTTCTCCAGATATCATCTACGTCGATCTATCTGGCGATTGCGGAAACATCACCCTTTTGAACTTTGTCACGACACGATTCAGACTGGGATATCAAATTGAATACCATAGATTTAGAAACAGAGTCCCACTCGTTGAAAGAGTGGGTGGTCTCTGCTTCCTTGTACCAAAGACAGACAGAAGAAACGAGTTCATTTGTTTTGGGTTGTCCATACTAGCCTTCACCTTTCCTCGCCTGCGTTGTTCAGGCAATGCTTGCGTTAAAAACAAAATTTTCGACGACCCTCGTCTGTCAGCTCAGCTTACCTAATATCTTCACACAGGTCTCACGATGTATGAAACTCTCCTTTCTCCCTGTATCTCTGTATAAGCATTTAAGTTTTTAGAGAGCTAGCCACCATACGATAGAGATAAATCCACACATTGTTTTTTGTTTTTTTTATTTTTTTTTTTTCTTGTTTTTTTCTGCATACGGATATTGACACTTGTTAAAATATTTCATTTAAGTGCCTTCTTACTTTTGGAACCTTTTTTTTTTCTATTACAAGTGATAAAATTATATTCATACACCCCCCCTTCATATGGGCCATCTTCTCTCCATCTCTCTCTCACACACCCCTATCCACTCCTCACACACACACTCTCTCTCTCTCCTCTCACTCTCAACACACACACCACACCACACCAACACCACGCGCGCCGCCGACGCGCGGAGCGGGATAGAGAGAGATAGAGAGAGAATATGGGCTGATTTACACCCTTCTGTTTGTTAACAAGAATTTTGTACGGTGGAAAATGTTTTTTCATTTTACTAAAGTTTTTTACTTAAGTAATAAGCTGAACTCTTACTGGTAACGTGTTTGTGAGACAACGCGCTTTTATATATATATATATATATATATATTATATATAATCCTATATATATATATATATATATATATATATAATATAGATAGATAGATAGATAGATCAATGTAAGGGAAGCAACTGTTGTTGGTGATGTATATTGACAATGCAGTCAACTCCCATGCCACACCTAGGTTGTTGGAAGGAAAGAATCTGTGGTGGCGCAATGTATTATGCCTGTGACAAAGTCCTAATTACATTATAACATTATTTGCATTGCATTACAAGTCGTTTAAATTACAGCCAGCCAGTCTCTCTTTCAGACAGACAACAAATATTTTGTGGGATAAAAAAGAGCATGACACGCACAATCGAGATCGAAACTTCTTTTTTTTTTCCCTATCCTGAACAGTAGCATTCTGTCTTTTTCAGGGGAAAAGGAAGTTTCGTCACTCCTGCACGTCACTGCATATCCTGGGACGTCAATTAGAAGTGTGACATGATATGGGAACTTCCACGCCAGGACAAGCATTTACATCATGCATGACGTTTATTGTACATGTATGACATGTCATATGATATAGGGCACCCCCTACCCTCTAGACCCCCCAACCCCCCACCCCAACCCCCCCCCCCCCCACCCCCCCCCCCCCCCCCCCCCCCCCCCCCCCCCCCCCCCCCCCCCACCCCCCCCCCCCCCCACCCCCCCCCCCCCCCCCTTCTCCCCCCCGAATACAAAAAATCAAATGATTAGCGTAGTTTAGCAGTTCAGTCTTAATAGTTTGATGAACAATTTCCAGATGGGTTTCGAACCTTTTTAAATTTTTTTTAAGTGCCAACAGTTACGGGTGTTTAAGTCCCCCCATGTTAACTATTCACCTGCAGGAGAGAGCGAATAGATTTAAAGCTATAGTTTCAGACCAGGTTCACATAAATATATGAGAAAGTACTGCAGAGAGCGGAATTAGGTTAAAGCTATAGTTCAGACCGGTCCACACGGTAAATATATGAAGAAAGTAGAGTCCAGACCGGTCACATAACGTATGACAAGTAGAGTCACGGACTATTGAGGGCCGGGGGAGTGGAGCGATTTTTGCAGGTTACCTTGATCTCGGAACTTGTTGTTCCCTCCCTTCCGTTTTAGCTCTTTGTGTTGGGGCTCTTCTATCTTTCTTGTTCTTTTGCGTTATCTTCAGTGCACGGTTTCGGTCTATTATTTATACCTTAACTTACTTTTAGGGGCGTTGCTTCAGAAACCCTCCCTTTCCGCCCCCACTTTTCCTCCTCCACAGGGACTTGGTCCTCTGGAAGTCCATTCCCCCCCACCCCCCCCCCCTCCCAAAGCTCCTTTCCCCCCATGCTCCCCAATCCCATCTGCACGCCCCCCCTGTCTCTCCTCCCCTCCTCTCTTCGCACAGTTCCCAAGATCCGGTCCGGTGTCCGTTTCGTACATTAAAGGTCAAGCAGGCGTGAGGTCGTCTTAACGAAAGCCCTCTGCAACGCCTCGGTCGCTAAACAATCGTGGATCCAGTTGCGCTGCATCCAGAGGCGGATTGGGCGGCTGGCAGTATCAGCAAGTGCTTTTCTTTCATCCTCTTTCTGTTGTAACACGCGACTGTCTGTCTGTGTCTGTATGTCTGTCTGTGTCGGTTGTGTGTCTATGTGTGTGGCTGGCTGTCTGTGTCTGTATATCTGTCTGTGTGTGTGTGTGTGTGTCTGTCTGTCTGTATCTGTATGCGTGTCTGCCAGTGTGTGTGTGTGTGTGTGTGTGTGTGTGTGGTGTGTGTGATGTTTTGTAGTTGTTGGTTTTGGTGTGTAGAGTTTGTTTACATATGCTAATATATGTATATGTTAAGTGATGTTCATTGTCACGCAGTTAAACATTTATCGATTTTTTTCCAATTCAAAATCGTGTTCGTTTAAAACGTTAACGTCTGATGTGTCATCGTGACTGGTTTTAAATAGTTTTTGAAAAAGGATATATGATAATAACATTAATTCACAATGGTCTCCAGAGTCTTAGAATTGTGTGAGGAATTGTAATTGTGGTTGCTTAAGACGCTTTTGTTAAAAATGATAATAATGATGATAATAGCAGTAATGATAATAATGATGATGATGACCGTCACAACGGAGAATCAAGCCTCCTGTCCTCTTATGAAGGATCACGTGTATTTATCATTAATGACACTGAATGTTTCACTGTGGAAATGTTTAGAACCATGAAATATTTCATCTAGCTAATGAAAATGTGTGGAAAAAATCGAAAGCTCGAGAACCATGATGCACTATAATCATATAGGCAAATACTCGCATGGAATATTTAGAGCATTCCAGAACCATGTAGTAATAGAGCCGATCAGCAGACAGGGAGAGATGCTGTAGCATTAATCTTCGATTTCTATATAATTTCTTCGAGGACTTTACGGAAGATCTTGGCCAATTAAGGAGAATCCGGAACAAGTGTATATTTTTGTCGCCTGCGCACACGTCATCGGGTGAAATAAACGTTATGCGGAAAAAACGTTACAATCATCTGAGGCAGAACACGGATATGTGGATCTGAAATTAGGCCCAGAAGACAGAGGAAAAGTAGTCTGCATCGCTTTCCCACTGTTCGCTTTAGAGGAAATTCCGTTCGCCCGCGTTAAGTCTTTAACCACATCCCGGCATGGGTCGCCATGCGGAGCAAGAAAATTGTTCAGTCAGCTTGGCCGCCCGCGCATGTCACCACGGATGCCAGAACGTTGTTACTGTTCGCTGACCAGCGAGGTCGGCCCGCTGCCTGAACGAAGCGAAAAGCCCACGCGAGAACCACCGTGTGTGTGTCTCAAACTTGACAGTTTGACTCTATCCGCTTGAAAGTGCGGCGAACAGCCAGCCAACTCGTGAAAAAGGGGGCCCACAGCCAGCCAGTCAGATCGGCAGGAATGAAACGGGATGACATCATGGGGCGTAATGGAAAGTTTTTTTGGAATGTGGCAATACATCAATGGGCGTAATGGAAAGTTTTTTTGGAAATGGCAGTCGACATCTACTCCAACACCCTCACCCATTTCCTTCCGGTCCATCCTTGGTCTACGATCCACCAACCAACGGTACATGCCAAAGACGATCTACTCGTAACAAAGAGTCCGTCGGCGTTTATACATAGATCCTGTTAAAACAAAGAAACACCCCCCACAACCAACCCACCACCACCAACCTCCTGCCCGGCTTCAGTGCGAACATACAGACACATCGACAAGAAAAGAACACCGGAAAATACACGCATCTGCGCGAGCGCTCGCGCGCGCATACACACACACCACACACACACACCACACCACACCCACACGCACGCACACACTCACAGACACGCGTGCGCGTGCGCTGCGCGCGAAGGACAAGAGGAGTCAAACTATACTAACCGTCCCATTAACTCTGAATTCCCCTGGTCGCGTCCCGAGCCGGCATTTTCAAACATCAGTGAAGGTCAGACTGATATACTTCAGAAAAATGTATACTCACAGTAGAAAAATGGTGTCTAATGACCTTGTCAGAAAAATAACTTCCATACATGAAACTCTGTGTGTGTGTGTGTGTGTGTGTGTGTGTGGTGTGTGTGTGTGTGTTCCCCAGAACAGTTCAATTACATGTTGTTTTGTTATAAGGACGTACGCGCAACAGTTCGCTTGGTCGTGGCGGCGTCTTTTTCCGTTGAGCTCTGCAGTCGTGAAACAACGCGCTGGTCACACACACACACACACACACACAACACACACACACACACACACACAGAGTAGTATCTGCAAGGGATAAGTTATCCCCCTGACGTGTGAATGGAATTCTCTTGGAGTTCTTGCGTCAGCACAGCGCAGGCTTCCGAGGGTGGTGGGCACTGAATTGCTCCCGGCTGGTTGCTTCGGCGGTTGAGGACAGTACTTCTCTGGGTCCTACTGGCACCTCTGGGGTGTTTCTTTCTTTTTACTATTAAAATGTACGTTGGAAAAGGTTTCGAAAAATTTATTTATTATTTTTTTTTTTTTTTTTTTCCAGATGACAGTTCTTGTATGCCATGCACAGTCACAGACAGGACTATGGTCACATTATTCTATGGGATCATTTTCATTGTGATTTATTGAGCGTATTGTGTTTTTGAAGTACATGGTTACAGTATAACCCACACAAACACACACACACACACACACACATGCGCGCACGCACACAACACCACACACACACACACACACACACACACACACACACACACACACACGCACACAACTTGCCCCCCCCCACCTTTGTGGTTTTTTTTTTTTTTTCCCCTGTTGGTGACATCACATATTGTGATGTCGAAAACTTGCGTAATATCTTTATGACGTCAATTCTTTGCTCTGACCAGTTGCCAAAGATGGACATCACGTAGTTGCATTGTTTTCGTTTTTTTTTTCTCTTGAAAAAGGCCACGTGGCCGAAATAATTAGAAGAGTGGCATTGTGAATTTCTTTGTTTTTAGTTTGTTTGTTTCTTATGATAAAATAAACCGGTGTTCTTAAAAAAGAAAAAAAAAAAGTCTGTAGAAAAAAAAATTAAGCATTTGCCATCTAAGCATTTTCTTCCTACTGGTGGATGCATTGTTATTTCTCTCCTGTCAGTAGACAGATAAGTAAATGAATGTGTAAGTAAACATGGTGTGCTTTTTAGTCTAATCTTATTTATGACAAATGACTCAAAATACAAATAAACACACAAAAACAAGATGTAAAGTAAACGCAAATTTAATGGACTGTACACAAACAAGTGATGTGTGTGGCGACACAAAAGTCTTCCTGAGACGTGACAAATGGAAAATAAAAATCATGAACAAAACAGTACTCTCCTTTTGGCTGACAGGAGAGAAATAACAATGGATCTACCAGCAGGAAAGAAAATGCTGCTAGATGGCAAATGCTTAATTTTTTTTTTCTACAGACTTTTTTCTTTGTTTGTGTGTTTATTTGTATTTTGAGTCATTGCCCATAAATAAGTTAGACTAAAGCACACCGTGTTTACTTACATATTCATTTACTTATCTGTCTGCCTATATACATTCTTTTATTTACCTATGCTTTTATAGTTCAGCTTCACCATCATGTTCTTCTAGTGATTTTGATAATTTTATAAATTTATCATGGAAAATGTGGCGATGATTTGTGGCGATTTTGTGTGTGTGTGTGTGTGTGGTGTGTGTGTTGATTATTGCTCAGTCGTTGCTTTTTCATTCATTTCATGCAAATGTGCAAAGTATTTATGCTTTTAATGCATGTGGCTCTCCAAACCGGTGATTTTATACAGTTTGGTATGTGAAATGGATTTGTGGAAATCAAATCTTCAGTGCAGGAGGAGAGACGGTCGGTGGGGGGGGGGGGGGGGGGGGGGGGGGGGGGGGGGGGGGGGGGGCATGGGAAAAAAGCCACAAGGGGTTATGCTATACCTTCGTTAGTAAATAGTTGTCTTGTGTATGAAAAAAAAAATACTTATTCAGTTTAATCGATTGAAATATGCTTGCCGCAATACATTCTTCATGCCCTAAACATAGGTCTAGGGTGAATAAATTCTGAAATCTCGAATAGACCCAAATTGGAAGACCGAGGTCTGGATTATTCGGCTTACGTGCCGATTGTCTCGTTATTAAACGAAGCGATGCTGAGCCAATACGTACCTACGATTTCCGTCTTCCATACTGAAAAATTGTTAATGAATTACGGCGTTTGGTTGATATGATTTCAACGCAAAACTGAATCCGAAAAGCACACTGATCGTCATTTCTAAAAACCGGTCAGGATAATCTAATGGTGGAACACGGTCATACTTCTGGGATTTTTTTTTCTGTTGTGTCTCTTTTTGGTTGTTTTAAATCCATTTTTGAGTATAAACGCGACGAGTTACCGAACGTTTAGCCCCCATATTCGTGGATCTCGGGACGTTGCCATTTTTGTTTAGCCTCCAAAATGTGTTTGATAAGGGTAAAGTTTGTTTGTTCCGGAACGGTGCAATCGGTGCTAAAAACCCAGTGTAAGTCAGGTGATTGAGAATCAAATAATCTGGTTCGCTTCATGAAGAAGGGTCTATGATGAGAAAGCTGCTCATTAATGTCCTGAGTTGTCATTGTAGACGTTAGTGTTTCCCAGGGCTGATTAATGGGGCGAGTTTTGAAGTAAAGTGTTGGGTGCGGCCCCATGGAATACGTTTTCTGATACCAAAGTTGAGGTTACGTCCCCTCAGGGGCAAAGAAATGTGGCTCTTAGCTGAAGCAGTCATACTTGTTTGGTCTTCCACGGCGGAGAAATCGGTGGTTTTGTTGTTGATGCTGTTGTTGTTTTTTTTTGGGGGTTGTCTTGTTTGTTTGTTTGTTCGTTGTTTTTGGCTGACGGGGTCCACCATCTTTCTGTTACGCATTCGGAATGGTTTGATGACAAAGTTAAGAATGGTGTTTACAAATGTGGTATGACAAAGTTGTAAGGACAACATGTATTGCACTACAGGGTGTTAAAGCCATTTTTTATTTCATTTTATTAGACAGGATTCCTGTGTCGACGTTTTGCCACATCCTTTTAGAATGATTCAAGTGAAATAACAACAATAAACAATACACTGCATGTAAGCAAACAGCGGTTTAGTAATACACCCAGGCATGAAAGATTTCTTACGAATGTTCCACCGGTGATGTTGGTGATGAAGTCTTTTTTTCATTTTGTTCCGTTTTTTTTCAAGAACATTCAATAAAGTTCATCCAGATAACAGAGAATGCTTCTGAAAACGCTGAAATATCGTTTTTCTCTCTTTTTTTCATCACAGACTGGGAATGTCCTTCACGTGCCATGTGTTTTTTCTTTACTTATGTAATACGTGCGTAGACTACTACCAAACAACATTCATACAGCAACAAATGAAAAAAAAAAAAAAAAAAGAAAAAATAACGAAAGAAAGACAGAAAAATAAAAGAGCTTGTTTCCTTATTTTTTTTTCTGAATTGTTGTTTGTGTGTTTAGTTTTTCTGTTTAAAAAGGCTTTCTTTAGCTGCTTATACAACAGTTTGTTATTAACGGTTTTCTTATTTATGTCGCTTTTTGTCTATTCATATCTCGGCTGGAAACAATAAAAGAACATTCCCTAATTGCCTTGTCTTTTCTTGCTTGTTTATCTTCAGTGCGAATTCGTATTAAATACACTATATGCCAAGGTCCTTTTGTATTTATTTTACACAGAGTCACTATCCTTTGCGACTTTAAAAGGGCATTAGATGTTGGATATTTTCTTACGTTCTTTAGATACAGGATGATTTCTGACTTTGTTTACGTGTAAGCTTATATTGTTCTTCTCCTGTCCACCCGCTGTTTAATGGGAGTGCATGGATGTCTGCGTGGCTTTTGGTGCCTTACAAAAAGATGGTTCATCATACCTACACCTTTTTTACTACTGTTTTTTGCCTTCATTTCAAATGATTTGCCTGGATAACCACGCGCGCGCTTGCGAAAAATGAAACTGCGGTACCCTCGCATGTTCCGGTAACATGATACAAAAACAATAATGTCTCATGTTTGAAGCCTACAGTATCGCGGTAAGCATTGACTTCACATGTTGAGAAAATATTTTTCACGTCTACTAATTCTAACTTTCTGAAGTAGTAATGACGTTTTGAAAGTTCTGCTCTATAGATTTTATTAACCCCCCCCCCCCCCCCCCCCATCATTCTCTCTTTTTTTTTTTGGGGGGGGGGGGGGTGGGGAGGGGGGTGGAAGCTGATGTACCTTTTCCTATCTGTCCGCACTTTCTTTCTACCTTTTCAGTCGGGTTCACCAATGTCCTCATTTGTAGTCACTGAGACACTTTTTTTTTCAGATTAGTGTTGCAGCTTTTCTCCATTGTATTCCTCGGCCCCAGATATACGCGCTGAGCATCTGTTACCTGCTCACGTGGTGTGGAAAACGCAGTTTTGGAGATCATGGATGTCACTTTCTTTCTTGAGGTGAGGACTGCCTCTGTTCAACTCGCAAGTGGGTGAGTTTTACGTCATGATGACCGGAGGCCCTAAGGACAGGGTAAAACTTGCACTGACTGAAGTCTACATTTCTTCGTGGCAGTTTGTTGCCGCTGGCAGTGGTGTGGGTGTCTGGTTTTCGTATGAAGGGCCGTCGTCTGTCGCTCTCCCCAGCTTTTGGTTTCTTGTGCACTGCGGTTCACGTCAAGTGTTGGTCGGCCGACGATGGGCACGGGTTTTCTTTGCCTCTTTCACCCTCAAAGGCCTGTCTTCAGGGCCACCAGGCGGCTTTCTTCATGCTCTGGGTGGCCGATGGTCCTGTGCCGCATGAAGCCGCTCGCACATCTCTAGGAGCCGTTCCCCGGCGACACAATCTAGGACCCGCCGTCTCCCTACGGCTGGAAGGTCGCTGCGCCGCCAGACACTGACCTGTCACATCAGTGTTCCTCAAAGGAGAGCTGCCACCTCTCCCTCGGTGTGGCTGCATGCCACCTCGCAGGGGAACTGCTGTTCAACTTCGAAGTCGACGAGTTTATGGAGACTGTCAGTGGACGGACGCTGTGACGCCCTCTGGGGGAGAGACATTCGTTCACGCTGACCCCGCGCCTCTCTAGCAAATTACTGTTTGTCAGTAAGGGGCTTGATAAGGTGGTCTCTTGGATATGTGGGTTAGACAACGGGCATCACTGCTGAAGTGATCCGACAGCAATGCAGGGTCTCCTCTGAACGGATGTCCTCCTAGCGACCCGATACCCGACTGCTCTGCCTGTGGCGTGTGGTTAGTCACGAACTACAGCACGATGACCTTGAGTGTGACTGTGAATGGGAGAGACCGTGAGAGCAGCGTGACTGTGATGCCACCGGGGTGGGGGGGGGGGGGGGGGGGGGGGGGGGAGGGGGGGGAGTGGGGAACGGATGATAAAATACAGGGATATAAGAGGAATATTCCCCTATCCACACATCCATGTGAAGAAGTCATCTTTCAGTACCTGGTACATACGCCATGCGTCATTTCACTTTGAAGTGTTGCTGCTGATTTATGAACGGATTGACTTGGTCGTTGCGCGTGTCAGCATACTTCACTTACTTCCAGTCCCTATACAGACACCGTAGTCTTGTTCACGTACCGCGAATCGAAGTATAAGATAGCCCCCATCCCCCCACCCACCCCTCACTATCCCCACTCTCTGTGGATGTCTATCACGTCTGCTATATCACCTCTAGGAGGTGTGTTCGTGAAACCTGAATGGTAGCAAACAAGGAAGAGGGACTCACGTGGACTCTGTAGTCTAATGAACTCGGTAATCAATTGGCTGGTGATCATGACAGGATGCTCCGGGGTCCTCAGCGTGGAATGGTGAGGTTCAGTAACTCTTCCTTTTATAATGCACACCTGACAGGCTGTCCTAAAGTAGCACAGACCCTTTCCAAGATCATCGTCCACCGATAAATATATATGGAAAAAGCAGGAAAGAGAGTCTCTCTTTCACACTTGCACACACACACACACACACAACACACACAACCACACACGCACGCACGCACGCGCGCACACACACCACGTGCGCGCGCACGTACTAGGAAAGCGGGTCACAACGAGAAAACAGATTTTAAACGGACATTTTATCTCCACTGCCGCTATTTTAAAAGGAAAGATCACATTTGCCTTTTCAAGTGCATATTTGGATCTTGATTTTTCACAAAAGGCAACTCCTTTTGATCAGCTCAAACGGGGGTAGAAAAGGTCTTAGGTGTAAACGGCTCTCAGCAAACACACACACACACTACACACAGCACGCCGCACGCGCGCGCGTCCTGCGCGTACGCAGCGCACAAAAACCACTCAAACACACACCACATCTGTACACCCTATTACGACGCAAGAATGAAACTATTATACTCTTGACTTTCTAGTGGACTCACTGACATAGTTGAATCGATGTGACGATGAAAAAGCGCTGCGTTTATTGCATCTCGTTTCGTATATCGATGCCAGAGAGAGAAGAAAGTGTCACTCTGGTAACAGTTCAGGCTTGCGTGTTCAGTTATCAATCAATTCCCCTCTCATGACCTTGACCAACGATATCCAAAAAGCTGTGTGTACCTGAGAGAGGAGAAGAGAGGAGAGTAGTACGCCACCCGCCCACCCCCGACCGCCAGAGACGACAGCACGACCCACAGACAATCGGCTGTTCTCAGGAAAACCGTTTCTCGACACAACTTTCATTTCATTACACCTATCACGTCGCTATTCCTCAACCCTCAAACCTCGATTCTGCTGCATTTTGTGAAATACAAAAGCGAATTACATGTGGCAATTTATGAAAGCGAAAGTTCCAAGACACATGTCTCAAACACAGCCCCATCAGCCATCATTATGAATGTCAGACGAATCCGAGACGTGACTACGTGCAGGCCGAGCAAAACGAAATGGACCTGTTCTCAAAAAGATAAGGAAGCTGTGACGTACCTCTAATCCGACCAATGTTAACATAATGCACACACCGTTCAGGAAACAGTTTTCTTGCGGTTTCGGCGCTAGTCTAGACTACAAAAGAGACTTCCGAAGGTATAACACAATCTGTGGACTACTTTGGTACTTACGTCGACATAAACTGAAGTGAAGAATGGGACTCGTAAAAAAGTCT
>JADBJO010035516.1:10000-12160 GCA_016801955.1 Conus betulinus | reverse complement strand
CCCTATTCCATGCGCAGTTTCTCATCCCTTTCCCATGAACTTCTTTCCAGTGCCTTGAATTTCTCATTTCTGAAAAATGTATGGACGTGGAAATGTTCCTAAACGTTTCAGATGAAAAGTAATGTACAAGTGCAATCAGTATTCGGTAATGTTAGCTGCATCATCTTACTGATGAATCTGTGTACTGTGTGTTTGGAAGGCTGTACAGATTGGAACGGGAAAGGATGGCTAAAGACAGCTAGATATCACGTATTTAAATCCATTTACTAAAAATAATGTCACTCAATCACTTTCAGTAGGTTAGTTTACATTTCCGGAGTTAGTCACAAATGTTTGCCTCCTTCTCTTATTCCTGGACATGTGTCACTTCATGATGAATTCAAAGTCAGTACCAACATCAGATCGGGAAGTAATACTTCTTCTCGGCTGATGGCAAATCTGAATCACATCTTCACAAAGGTTTAATCCCTCTGGCTGTCATACTGACTGTTTTCGGGAGTGCCATGTCCATCTTTGGGATTCTTGTGCTTGCCAAGAGTCATGTAAAGAGCAAGTTAGTATTCCTAGCAGAATGTAATAAACATACAATAGGTTTAACATGACACGTTTGAAGTAATCAAGTGCATATAACCTATATCATAGATCCATTTCTTTCCCTGGAACCGTCCAGACGAATGTATTGGCACTGTCCTTTTCCTTTTCCACTTTGACATTCTCTTTCAGTGTCTGCGTCTGTCGGGCGGTGTCCCAAACATTGAAAGAACCTAATTCTCGTCACTTCGTCATGTACTATGTGCTCCATTCCGGACTGCCTCGTTGCACAGAAAAACAACCCTATCATAATGCATCGATTCATATTATAATTACATGCTTCATATTATTAATTGCAACAGGTCTTCTTCTGTCCTCTTTTCACACACACACACACACACACACACACACACACACACACACACACACACACACACACTCTCTCTCTCTCTCTCTCTCTCTCTCTCTCTCTCTCTCTCTCTCTCTCTCTCTCTCTTCTCTTTCATGACATGAAGGCAATCATGAGGAGAGACACAGTGAAGGCTGAAGACAGGTGATCAGCAGTAAGGATGGAGAGACTGATGGAGGCAACAAGAGAATAACACATCAAGCGAGGAAAGACAAAGGGGTGGAAAGGCATTGCCTGAGTTATGACATATGTATTTTGCTGTCAGATCCTCCCTTTTCCTGAAAGAATATAAAGAACTGGAAAAAAAACCGAACGAGCACATACACACTGAACTCCACAGTGTATATTACCTTTTCCCCGGCTGAAGTTGGTTCAGCTATTTCCCTGGTAAGCATTAATTTCTGGATGTCAATCTTCATCCTTAAAGTGTATGTAAGCTATATAAAAAAAAACTGCTGGACTTCAATGAATGTAATAAATGTATGCCATTTATGCCAACAAAACATTGTTCTTCAGTAAAAATACACGTCACGAACGTTTCCAATGGAACTGAAATGAATGGTGTTAAAAAGTCAACAGCCGCTTAATAGTGGTTAATTGAAATGTGCACTCACACACTTTTCAATCGTCTTAGTCTCGAACATGTAATTTTTCAGCATGAAAAGGACATGAAGAAATAACTGCAGCCGGCACATCCTACTTGAGCTGTTTAGAAAGACATACAGCTTGCAATATTTACAATGTACAATGTAAATATGTAGGCATGACGTATAACTGTCACAGAAACCCTGTGCAACTGCAATCATGTCTGAGCAAAATATACATGTGAAATAAAGCATGACATATCTTCCTGTAGCTATAATCACATGCCTCAATCTCCAAAAACAGCCAAGACAGCGTGCTCTAACATACTCTTTAAATACGTCGATCTGTTTTGTTATGGACATGTCAAATGTCAGTTATTTATCATTCTCATAGCGTGGTGGCAAAATCGGTTACCTCAGGTTTCCATTCCTCTTCACAGAACAATGCACTGTCAATGACAGACTCCTCACTGAAACAGAAGTAATAAAACAATTTGGTCATAACTTTTTTTTCCTCCTCTGTCAGTATACCAAAATGTCAAATACTCCTTTTTCCCTACTGTAATATGCTTATGTGACTGACAAGTAACACAGCTGCAGATCAGTGACTGCTAACTAGGGCCATACACTTCTCTT
>JADBJO010035516.1:0-5000 GCA_016801955.1 Conus betulinus | reverse complement strand
CAATCTCTCTCTCTCTCTCTCTCTCTCTCTCTCTCTCTCTCTCTCTCTCTCCAACACCCACAGAGAGAGACACACACAAACACAGAGAGAGACACAGAGACACAGTGACACACACACACACACACACACACACACACACACACACACACTCTCTCACTCTCTCTCTCTCTCTCTCTCTCTCTCTCTCTCTCTCTCTCTCTCTCTCTCTCTCTACCATTCACAAGGATTGGATCTGTTACAAGATCGAAGTAAAGGTTGTTCTGTAAAGTTAATTGCAGCTAATAATGCTTGGGTTATTCAACAGCATACCTAAGCACTCACATTGTTCCATATCTTTTTATCTCCCTTGCATCCTTCATTGGATTGGCTCAAATGTAGTCAACTACACTTCATACTGTTTCCACAATGTTCTAAGTTTTTAAGCAACTTTTATTCTCTGCACAATGTCCTTTTGCTTCCTTGCTACTCTTCGCTGGCTGCTTAGGAATTGCTAGTAGATTCTTCCTTCAAACCTTACTGGCTGCAACACCGCCAAGTTATGGCATATAGTATGACTCTATTTGACGCTAAGAGCGCACCCACGTTAAGCCGCATTTACCCGACAAAAATCAGCTAATGCGGCGGGGAGGAGGGGAGGAGGCGGCGGGAGGGAGGGGGGCCGGGGGGGGGGGGGGGGGGGGGTGGGGGGGTGTGCGCGCGCGGGTGGTCTCATAATCACAAAATTTATGTATGCAAATATGTATGTGTGTGTGTGGGCGCGTACACGTATATGTTGAGTTTGATGGTCTTGATCTTAACCGTCTGAACATTCACGCAAGCGCTCAGGCACACATTCGCTCATGCCACACGCGCGTATACATTCACTACACATACACACACAAAACCCTTGCTACTGCTATAAGTAGTAGTAGTGCTAGTACTAGAATTAGTACTTCATTTCGCATATGTCATATTACAGAGAGATAGAGACAGAGAGAGACTGCGCACGCGTACGTGTGTTTGAGTATGTGTGTGAGAGAGTGTCTGTGTGTGAGACAGAGTGCGTGCGTGCGTTCATACATGTATATGCACGCGAGTGTCTGTATGTGTATGTCTCTCACTCTATGCGTGTGTGTGTGTCTGTATGTGAGTGTGTTTCTGCATGTGTTTCTGCATGCGTGTGCTTGTGTGTTTGTGTGTGTGTGCGCCCGTGCGCGCATGTGGTGTGCAAATGTTTTGGTGTGCGTGCATGTGTGTGTCCGTGAGTGTGAAGGAGAGAGAGAGAGAGAGAGAGAGAGATTTCCACGCGCAAGACAAGGTCTGGGAGGTTTTTCCACGCACCCTATTTCGCTGGTACACTCATATTATGCAGCTGGTGCCAAGCTACGATCAGTATGTCTGCTCTCCGGGCAAAATCATTTCGCCACCTACCACAGTACTAGTCACCCCCACAGACAGCCGCTCGTCTGCAACCACCTCCAGTCACAGCTCTTCTGTCTGACGGTGCTCAATCTATATCTCACCATAGCAACAGCTCAACGGGGCGGATTTTGTGCCAGTGTGCATTTGACTCGCTTCGAGTAATTATAGCGAAAAATCCACACGTTACTGCCAGTATACCATGCCACGTCAAACTTGTGCTCAATTTACATTCAAGAAGAGAGCAGGACGGCATTGCCCTAGTGCTTCACATCGAAGAGCCTGCGATTATCAACGTGTTCTTCCCACACCTGTATGCCAGCCACCTCTCAACACATGCTTCAGAGGCACCCACCGAATAGCTGCAAGACCGTCTACGTGGCTATGGCCCTAATAACACCGTCAGCTATGTCACTGAGGCACAGACCGCATAATCTCCATGAAGCGTCTGACTCATCCGTCCACAAATGCTACCGTCAGAAGTGTCCTCTATAGAACTTTATTTCAGAGCGATCAGAGGGTAGCGCAGGGATTCCTGTCTGCCTCACACCGACTTCAACAGCCATCTAGGTGGGCGCGATTTCCTATCTCCGACTCTCCACGGTAAAACGCATGTCACACCTATTCCACCGAGCATTCCTGTGGACACAGTTTCCTACCCACATCTTTCCATCGCGAAGGACGCGATTCCCCAGTCCTCGATTCTTTCTCAAAGAACTGTGGAAGAAACTGGGGGGGGGGGGGGGGGGGGGGGGGGGGGGGGGGGGGGGGGGAGGGAACCATGTCCATGGAAGGCAACATCCCTTTCAAGGCCTCCCGAGGCTGGAGGATTCCACTTCTGCAGTCTGCCTGTAGCTAGTAGCGACAGAATTATTATCAATCTATCTTAACCATAACCGTCACATATACCACACCACCCCGCTAAAACTAACTACACAACCCCATCGCCTCATTCCTCCCCCCTCCCCCCCCCCCCCCCCCCCCCCCCCCCCCACACACACACACACACACACACACTCTCCCTTTTTCTCTCCAATAATCCCCTCTGTCATTTCCTTCTGGCGGCCATTCTCCACATGGACGTCAGATAAGTCTCTCTTCGTTCTTTGTTTGTACTGTCCTAAATGTTAAATGTGATCTATTTTTTTGTTTGAAGAAGGAAATGACAGGGGACTATGGGAGGAAAAGGAAAAGGGGGAGGGGGGGGGGGGGGGGGGTATGCACCGTGTCTTGTCCTGTGCTTTGTTTGTCAATGTCCTTGGCGGTAACTAACCCCCTCTCTTTCTAAATTTTGCATCGTTCTCCGCCATCAGTCGCTCCATTTTGAGACATACAGAGACAGGCTGACGGACAGACAGATGGACAAACCGACAGACAGACAGCAGTACACAGACACAGACAGATAGACATACAAGAGACACGACGAATAAACGGACGGACAGACAGCAAATACAACGACATACAGACACAGAGACAGACAGCAGATACACAGACACAGGCAGAGACAGGTAGACAGACAGACAGACAGACAGTCGAATAGACAGACTGAAAGACAGCAGATAAACAGATACACAGACACACAGACACAGACAGACAGAGACAGAGGGACAGAGACAGATGGACAGATGGACAGACAGCGGATACACAGACGCAGACAGAGAGAGAGAGAGAGAGAGAGAGAGAGAGAGAGAGAGAGAGAGAGAGAGAGAGACAGACACAGACAGACAGACAGACAGACGGACGGACAGGACGGACAGACGAACAGACAGTCAGAGAAACAGACAGACAGACGGACAGTCGGATGAACGATAGGCCAGAGACGACAGAATGAGGAGACAAGAGAGGTAATGAGGAGAATCTTACCTCTTCCGAAAGAAGGCCAGGGCAGAAGATATCACAAACACGATACAACGTGTCACACCATCGCGATGGTAATCATGCGGAACAGCCCTAATAGACATACAGATCTGACCTAAACAGACATACAACTGAGACCTACACAGACATACAGAAATACCTAAACAGACATACAGATAATTCCTAAACAGACATAAAGATTAGACCTGAACAGACATACAGAAACACCTAAACAGACATACAGAAAGACCTACAGAAATACAGACCTAAACAGACATACAGATCAGACCTCAACAGACATACAGATCAGACCTCAACAGACATACAGATCACCACCTCAACAGACATGCAGATCAGATCTCAAAAGACATACAGATCATCTCTAAATAGACATACGGATCAGACCTCAAAAGACATATAGATCAGACTTAAAGAAGCATACAGATCAGACCTAAATAGACATACAGATCAAACCTAAACAGGCATACAGATCATCCCTAAACAGGCATACAGATAATCCATAAATAGACATACAGATCACACCTAAACAGATTTACAGATCAGACCTGAACCGACATGCAGAAAGACTTCAAGAGAGACAGATCAGACCTTAACATACATACATTATTAGACCTACAGATCAGACAGACATACAGATCAGACATCAACAGACATACAGATCAGACCTAAACAGACATACAGATCAGACTTAAACGGACATACGTATCAGACCTAAACAGACATACAGATCAGACCGAAACGGACATACAGATCAAACATAAACAGATATACAGATCAGACCTAACCAGGCATACAAAAAGACTTCATCAGACATACGGATCAGACCTCAATAGACATACAGATCAGGGCTCAACAAACATACAGATCAGACCTAAAAATGTATACGGAAAGACCCAAACAGACACAGAGATCAGACCCAGACATACAGATCAAACTGAAACAGACGTACAGATCAGACCTAAACAGGCATACAGATCAGACCTAAACAGACATACAGAAAGAACTAAAGAGGCATAGAGATCAGACACACAGATCAGACCGAAACAGACATACTGAATAACCTAAAGAGACATACGCATGGAACCTCAACAGATATACAGATCAGACCGAAACAGACATACTGATTAACCTAAAGAAACATACGCATGGAACCTCAACAGACATATAGATCAGACCGAAACGGGGCA
The DNA here is from genome assembly GCA_016801955.1 of Conus betulinus. NCBI lineage: Eukaryota > Metazoa > Mollusca > Gastropoda > Neogastropoda > Conidae > Conus > Conus betulinus. The sequence goes on along the minus strand of JADBJO010035516.1, from coordinate 537 downwards.
TACAAATCAGACAGAAAGAGGCATTCAGATCAGACCTAATTAGATACTGATCATACCTAAACAGACATACAGATCAGACTCTCTCTCTCTCTCTCTCTCTCTGTGTCCCTCTGTCTGTCTGTGTGTGTGTGTGTGTGTGTGTGTGTGTGTGTGTGTGTGTGTGTGTGTGTGTGTGTGTGTGTGTGTGTGTGTGTGTGTGTGTGTGTGTGTGTGTGTGTTGTGTGTGTGTATGTGTGCGTATGTGTGTGTGTGTGTGTGTGTGTGTGTGTGTGTGTGTGTGTGTGTGTGTGTGTGTTTAGAGTTAGAGAGAGAGAGAGAGAGAGAGAGAGAGAGAGAGAGAGAGTGTGTGAGGTGTGTGTGTGTGTGTGTGTGTTCCCTGGCGAGGTGGCCAGCTACGTGAGCAGTGAAAGTAGTGTCATCTATTTCATGTGAACGGCGTGAGCGAGGAAGCAGAACAAGATATGATATGCATCCCCTGTCCAGCACTTCATGTACATGGTCCTCCCGGGCCTAGCTTATATACCAGTACACAACATG
>JADBJO010035514.1:0-7500 GCA_016801955.1 Conus betulinus | reverse complement strand
TCAGCAAAAGTAGACCAATTCTCGCTTCTGACCGTTGGAATTATATTTTTGTTTCTTTCGTAGCAGCAGGAGAGACAAAGCAACTCACAGAAAATGAATACTTGGATTATTCAGTCCTTAAAAAATGTAACCAATAAATTCCTGAACAAATTAAAAAATGTTAGTGATAGTGCACCACCAAAGAACGTAGACAAACGATTGACAAGACAAAAACACAATGCGTTTCGACTTCTTTGGTCTTCTTCAGGCAAGATACAAAACACTCAGGACAACCAATATGGACGAGCAGCAGTCACTTATCTTCATCCAATTCCATTTTCACTGACACTTCTTTTTTTTTCAGATTATGCATACAGCAGTCGCCTCGTTGTGCAGCTCCCATCAATCCCTGGCTATGCACAATGCGTCACAATGATTTGGAAAGCAAGCTAAGGTAGACGACAGGGACCTCGATGTGAAGGGATTCGATCTGACAACAACAAAAAAATCTAGTGTATTTCAGTTCAATGGTACGATCTTCTGTAACTCTACTTTTTAAGTTATGAGGGAAGATGATGGCTAAAGGACAAAAGCCTATGGAAAGTGAAACAAAACAATGTGCCACATGACAAGTCAGTCCATAATGAAGTACCGAGCTAGTGAACAGACATGTGACGTGACAGTCAGTTCCTGTGAAGTACTGTGCTAGTAAACAGATGTCACGTGACAACCAGTCCCCTGTGAAGTGCTGTGTGTTAGTGAACGGTCAGATGTCACGTGGCAGTCAGTCTTCTGGGAAGTCCTGTGCTAGTGAACGGACAGATGTCACGTGACAGTCAGTCCTGTGCTGGGAAGTCCTGTGCTAGTGAACGGACAGATGTCACGTGACAGTCAGTCCCCTGGGAAGTCCTGTGCTAGTGAACGAACAGATGTCACGTGACAGTCAGTCTGGGAAGTCCTGTGCTAGTGAACGGACAGATGTCACGTGACAGTCAGTCTCCTGAGAAGTCCTGTGCTAGTGAACAGACAAAAGTCACGTGACAACCAGTCCCCTGGGACGTCCTGTGCTAGTGAACAGACAGCTTTATAAGCTTCTTCTGCCAGTCCACAGTGCAGAGCGGGAAAACCCACGAACCGGAAGTGGCAAACAAACGTCTAAACATGACAAAATAAACCGCTGGAATTGCATCTCTTCTTTTTTTCTCTCATCAAACTCTTCATTATACCAGAAAATTCACACACACACACACACACACACACACACACACACACACACACACACAGAGAGAGAGAGAGAGAGAGGAGAGAGAGAGAGAGAGAGAGAGAGAGAGAGAGAGAGAGAGAGAGAGAGAGAGAGAGAGAGAAAATCAAAATGACACAGTAGTACATGCCGGTAGGTGTGCCATAAGGGCGGTGTGTGTGTGTGTGTGTGTGTGTGTGTGTGTGTGTGTGTGTGTGTGTGTGTGTGTGTGTGTGTGTGTGCGCGCATGTGCCCGCGTGTGTCCATGTGTGTATGTGTGTGTGTGTGTGTGTGTGTGTGCGTGTGCGTGTGTGTGTGCGTGTGTGCGTGTCAAACACCGAAGCGTATCCTGAAGGGGCGTGGATGTGTATGTGCGTGCGCGCGTATGTGTGCGTATATGCGTGTGTGTTTATGAGAGTGAATGCATGTGTGTACGACTGCTCAAGTATGAGTGTGTGTGTGTGTGTGTGTGTGTGTGTGTGTGTGTGTGTGTGTGTGTGTATGTGTGTGTGTGTGTGTCCCGTCTTCACTTTCTCCGAATCATCCTGTCTTTCCACAGATTAAAGACAATGTTTTCGCGCACACTGACATCGAAATCAAATCCTTTTGGTAGTCCTTCTTTAGAGTTTGATCTTTACTTCGCCGATTACCAGCCACTGCAAATATCTGCTTCGTAATGGACCTTTACATTTTGCATGTAGGAATTGTCCCCTCTAAAAGACCCAATGTCAAACCGAATCTCCTAGGTGGTAATTATGTCCTCGTAAAAGGTACATGTTGATGTGATGGATATGCATCTACTGGATGAGACTCGCCCTCCCATATAGAAAATGTTGGTGAGCTTTAGCCCTGGACATTCAAGACAATCTGTGACTGAGCAAATGTGTCCCTTGTCTTCATTATCTATGAACTGTATGATCGTCTTCCTATGTCCCACGGCCCATTCCGAAATAGATAAATAACAAAATTCGAACGTTCGATTGTGTTGTGTTTGCATGTACCAGTATATAATTGATTTACGTGGTGCCATTCGTGCAGCTCTTTGCGAGGACCCTAACCTGAAGGTCATATAAAAGACAGACGAACTCTGTAGTCTAAACAGATGGTTCCTGTTCTCAAACGAAAATAATGGGCCAAAGAAGGAGACAGAGGAGCAGGTTGCGTTTAAATCTGATGAATTTAAGTCTGAACAATGGACTGCTGTTGGCAGGATCGCCACAGACTGTGGGCTGAATGTGGCTGTGCATGGGGAAAGGCCTGTGAACTGTGTGGAAGTAATAGAGCTAGGAGGGCATCGACAATGACCGAAAGAGGGTAAAATAAAGATTCAGCGCAACAAGCCATTTCAATGGTGATTGCATTCGTGCCGAATTGGAACAGGGAGATGAAGAGATGGAAGGTCAGATAAAGGGGGGAGGTGATGAGAAACGAAAGAGCACGAACCTGACCCTGGCCACAGTCTATCATGTTCTGCTCACATGGAAGATGCTGACAGAAGTCTTCATCACATCCATTGTAACAATCCTCTCTGAAATTGCAGACAAGACTGTAAGGCACGAACTTCCCGGGTATGTCACAATAAAAGTACGACTGTATCAGCCCTGGGACATAGTGCAAGCCGCCCTGTACCATGTCTCTGTGTTCTCCAGTTCCCTGCATCGGCTCTCCACATCACAGGCCAGCAGTTCATGAATCAGATGCTGCATTGGACATTCTTCAAGACGAACACCTGCCATGGTCGTGCTGCTCGGGACAGGGAGCGTGACAGGTGTTCTGCTGTGATGATGATGATCTGGAAAGGTTGGAAGTTCACAGATTGCGCCGTCAAACTCATGCATGCAGTACTCGGCACTGAACCTGTGCCTGTCGGCGATCCAAATCACGCACCTGTTATCTGCATATGCACCTAGATACCACCTCATCTCTTTACCTAGAAAGAGAACTAAAGCACCACTCTCCCAGTGCAAAGTTTGCGTGTACCTGTAAGAATTGTCGAAACACTGAGATATGGTGAAACACACACACACACACACACACACACACACACACAACACACTCTGCCACCACGAGCTTCCCTCCACACCCACACCACTCCCCCATTTCTTCAAACACACACACACACACACACACACACATCCGCACACACACACACACCACACACACACACACACACACACACACACACACACACACAAATCTTGACGTGATCTAGATGGCGATATTAAAAACGACAACTGTAAGCTGCTCTCTGCTGAATTTTGCAGCTCTACAACAAACATAAGGAGATCCCGGAGAACAACGATTTCGTGTAGTTGCGCTTCTAACCTGAAATCAGAATATGCATGTAGGCGCCCAAGAAAACTACAACAACTCTTGAATGTGGGAAGTAAAAATTCGGAGCGATCAACCCAAACCAAGTCCTGCCAAACCACAGGCAACGCAGAGCAACGGTCCGATAACATCTGCTCCGCTCCGCTCGTGCACTGCCTGATCTTATAAATGAGGTTGGTGATTTGAAAACACTTATAATAAACATGCACGAACGAATTTCTGTGCTTGAAAAAAAACGATAGCAAATCAAAACGAGTTGATCAGAAAATTGAACACTCCAGTACCACCTACTACCACCTACTAGTCCAAAAGCTACTGTTTCGAGTTGGAGTCCCTCAAAATGTAAGCCTACATTTGCAGAGATAGTGGCATCGGCTCCATCAGAAAAAAATGCTGATAAAGAAAAAAAAAAATAAAAGAGCAAAAGATAAAGAAAAAACGACAAATCGAACTACTCTGACCACTACGACAGAAATGTCCTCCAAAAATGACGCAAAGAAGAAGAAGAATGACGTCACGAATTCGAACTCTGGAAGGAAGGGAGTAAAAAAAAAACAAAGCAGGACTTTGCCAAATGTTCTTTTACTACACGACTCTGTACTGAAAAGAGTGGATGGGGAAAGACTGGGAGCCTCATATGGTTTTCAATCAACATCTATGAAAACTTTTACGACCAAAGAAATCCTACCGTCCCTGAAAACAGCAACGTTCACAGACAAAACACCAGAAGTAATCGTAATCCATTGTGGCATAAACGAAATAAAAAAAAAAACAATGATGCTACCAAGACAAGCAAAACCTTCACTGAAACAATCAAGGAGATCTCAAAAGAAAACCCCCACTCAAAGATCGTTGTGAGCAAAATCGCCCCTGTTAAACACGAAGAGTTGGAGATGAAACGCAACTGTCAATGCGACCACCACGGCAGCCCTATTTGACACCCCAAACGTGAGCTTCGTCAGTCACGACACTCTTCGGGCAAACACTGGAACCCAGCGTGATGGCATTCATCTGACATGGACGGGAACCAGCGTCGTTGCCGTAACATCGGCAGACACCTCAACAGAATGTTATGGTCTAAACCCATCTTGCTCTAAATCATCTAACAAGTGAGTCCCTGTGCCATTTATTAGTTATTACACCAAGATGTTTTTCTGGATATAACGAATCTTTAAAGGAATAATATCAGCTGTATTCATCATTTCCAACCACAGGGCAGTGTCAGTTTTGCTAAAAACATTTAATCAGTCGCTGCCAAATCCATTTTTGGTTAAAAAACCTTTTAACATCCCAACACCCAACTGTACCCTCCTATTTCTGTTTGTCTGAAAAAGCATTTCATACGCCTGTCTGCATATACGATTTAGTGCAAGCCGTGTTGGTTTTAGCCAATATCTCGCCAATTTTTAACACACGTTCTAATAAATAAAGGATATCGGCCTGACTCTCCATAGCACATTTTATTTGATGAATGTGAAGGTATCTTTCAAAATCTTTTTTTAATTGCAAATGTGTGATTATTCTTCATAAGTTATTTTTCATTAAGTCCCCAAACTTCAGCACCATATGATAATATGGTTTCTATGTGTGAATAAAATATTTTCCAGAATGTTGCTGCTGCTCTCCACCATCGGCACCGAGCTGTCTGCTGTCTGCTGTTCCCCTGATGATGGAGGTGATGAAGTGTCCACATCGTGATCGGCCCTCACTGCTGCGGCGTACGACCCCGGTGCTCGTCTCGGTCCGATCTTCATCACGCCTCTGTCAAAATAAGCTGACATCCAGTCATGCTTGGCCTGTGCCACCATTGCAGCTTGCCGTCTGGTCAAGTCGTTGGCCACCCGTACACCTTGCCCTTCAAGCTGACTCTGGAATTCTTTATTCTTCAGGATCTCCAACTTTTCCCTCCAACTACACACTTTGATGATCATGGGTTTGGGGTCTCCCTGTCCGATTTTATGTGCTCTGATGATGTCGTCTTCACTCCACTGCTTCGGGCCCTCTACACTGTTCAGTGCTGACACCACAGCTGACGCACACTGGTCATAGTTTTTTCTCTGTCAGAGCACATAGGGACACCGTAGAACCGTAGATTATCCCTACGGGAAAAACTCCTCTAAACAGTCAATTCCAAAGTTCATTTTCTCATGTTCGCTGCATAGTCTGTCCACATACCGGGTAAGTTTGTGTGTGACCTCTTTCTGCTCCACTGATTCTGTGTTGAGGGCTGTGATGTCATCGGTGATTTCTGACACGGCCTCTGACAGACGGGTGTTTTCCTGTTCAAGTCTATTGCAGCGTTCATTAATTTCATCACACTTTTCACTGATGTTTCAGTTCGGACTTGATGACAGACAGATCACTTCGAATCAATTATTTTCTTTGCTGTTTTGTTTACTCTGTCTATCGATGGCCTGAAGAATTTGCTGTGCGAAGTCAGGGGTGATGTGTTGATGTGTCGCTGATTCCACGTGTGCAGCAGGTGTTTGCTGAACATCATCCTCTGTGACACTGCCATCCCTCTGCAAAGGTCTGGGGTTCGTCTCCACGTCATGAGACAGAAGGCGTCGCACCGACCGCGAGGCATAAATTAAGCACAGTGTGACGAGCGCCTGGCTGTGTATGGGCAGCATGTGTACTACACACGCGCTGTCATAACACATTGTGTTTGCACTCGATGCTGTTGCACCTGGGATGTGACCAGCCGAAAGACCAGTGGTGGTGAGGTGTCATCGCTCACAACTGAGGTAGCGAGGATTCTCAGCGAATTTCCGAGGAGACACATAGTGAGAACAACGCAGAAAAATGTCAACACAAATGTCAACGCGCCGTGAGAAGAGAGAGAGGAGAGAGAGAGAGAGAGAGAGAGAGAAAGACAGAGAGAGACAGAGACAGGAAGAGACACGAGGCTGAGAGGAGAGAAGACAGAGACAGAGACAGAAAAAGACTTGGGCCCCACAAAAGACACACCACCCACCCACGGGCCACCCCCCCCCCCCCACCCCCCACCAGGGGTCCAGGCCACCACCCCACGAGCCAGCGTAAATGAGCACCCCGCCACTCCCACCCGGAAACCTCCACTCCCAGAAAGAGTTGAATACAGGAAAAAGCACATGCCCCACCCCCCCCCCCCCGACGAGACAACGTCCCCACGCGTCCACCCCCCCACCCCAGCGCCCCCCCCCCCCCCCCCCCCCCCCCCACCCAACCGATCCCCCCCCCCCCCCCCCCCCGAGGGGATGGGATTGATGTTTAGATTGTTGTGTGATCCATGAGTATGGTTGTTTCTGAGATTGTTGTTGGTAGTTTGTGGTTGTTTTTTATTTTTTTTGTGTGGTTTTTATTTATTAGGGGTTTGCTTGTGTAGTTTTTGTCTTTTTTTCTTGTTTTTGATTTTGTTTTTTTGTGTTTTGTTTGTTTGATTCATTTACAGAGAGCGAGAGAGAGAGGACAGAGCAGAGAGAAAGAGAGAGCGGACAGAGAGGTGATACAGAGGACAGAGAGAGGAGAGAGAGAGAAAACGGAGGCAGAGGGATGGGGGAGGGGAGATCATTTCGGAAAACGAAGTAAATGACCCAAAAACCAGTGATGCAGTTTTCTCGTTCACCCAACTCACATGCGCAAGCTGTGAAATGGCAGGCATTGAACATCATTTAAATTAAAAGAAACCAGACCAGACAATAGTGAGATAACACCCAGACGGATAACTTAGATCGTTACATGGTATTTAGCGAGATGTTTTCCTTTGCTGTACTCAAGCTGCTGACACCTACCAACCCAGAGGTAACCCTCAACGTTATATTCATGAGGTCAATAAGAAGGCCTCCATCTCCTGCTCAGTCTCCAAGCTGACTAAAGAAGACCATGTTCCGCATGCCGTCTTGGACACCCAGTGGGTGTATCTCTTTATGAGATATAAAGGCTAGCACCCCTCCTCCGGGATATATCTA
>JADBJO010035513.1:10000-12161 GCA_016801955.1 Conus betulinus | reverse complement strand
CCCCGCACGCACATGCACGCAGACAAGCATGCGCATGCACGCGCACGCACACACACCAACCCACCCACATCGCCTGCAACTCTCAAATTGGGTTCTGTTGTCATTTATTTGTGGTCCTTCCACTGGCCTTTTGAACTGATTGACGGTGGGTAGCGCCGCGAGTTAGGAATGATATAGAGGGGCCTGTATGTACTTGTGTTCTAAGAGGAGAGAGAAAAGAAAACTGCTGAAACTCAAAAACGATGTCATCAGTCCTAAAGAGCAATGCCGTTCCAGGAAACCTCGCATAATGGTTAACTGTTTGGTCACATAGATCTTAAATAAATGTTTGCCAACCGCCAACAGAAACGTGGACAAACGAGTCACAAGACAAAACACGATGCGTCTCGACCTCGTAGGTCTTCTTCAGGCAAGACACAAACAAATAGGACTTTGAAAATGAACGAGTTTGTTACTTAGCTTTGATCTCTTCAGCACCAGGGAAGCGTTGAATGAAAACGAGGCTGTTAGAAGGGAGATATGTGTGAGTCAAGGTAGTAATGATGATAATTGTGTTACTGATAGGAATACTAAATAAAGGTCAAAATATTGGAATAATAAATTGAGACCGGATTACTACTACTTTTGATGATGGTAATAAGGCAATAGTAGTTGTAGTATGGGAGAAAGGAGAGTGGGTTAGAGGATTCTTAAACAGCATGGTTGCTGTAGCAACAGTCTTAGTGCTAGTGATGGTAGGATCCATACCAACAATAGTATTACTGATGATACTGCTAACAACTATTGTGAAGGTAAAGGTAATAAAAGCATGATACAGAAATATATTTAGAAAATACATTTTTACAATAATCATGATAAAGAAATTCAAGAAAAGAAAAATAAATAAATAGATAAAACATATATTGTTAAAAAAAAAAGAAAATCAATTAAAATAATAAAATAAACATAAAAATAAAAAAAAAAAAAAAATGAAAAAGAATGAGATCATAGTATAAAAAGATAGAATTTTTTTAATCAACAATTTGTTCAAAGTTGAAACCACGTGCATCATGCTTTCCGGCATAAAGAAAATGCCGTGGCAACCCCCTGATTTAAAAAGCCTATGATATCAATTTAAGAGCCCCTTGGATCTATGCAAAACAGTACAGTACGTAAAAACAACGTAACGTAAACAGTAAATAATAAACAAGGAAGATACATGCCCACCACTCTAAAGCAATGCTCCTTGCAATTCCCTAGCACAGACACAGAGGAGAAGAGATCTGCAGCACATTTATAGAGGTAGCTCCTTAAAAAAAAAAAGTTACAAACATTGCTCATATACTCCTAACTCGCTCACACCAATAACTGCAGAATAAATAAATCAAAACTTGTTCAATACTGATACATTATTTTCCTCGTGGTCTGAGTCCAGTAGAAAAATCGAACTAATTTTTCTACAAACAGAAGAACACAACTTATCAGTGGTCCATTATTTTGGTTATCTGTATACACATCCAGACAAATCTTTGTCCATTAAAAATCTCAAATTTTAGTGATGACCATTTCAGCTGCAAAAACTACATTTTCGTCAAGAAAAAAAACCCTTACTAGAATGTTTTCACCACTATTATCATTTTCATTTTTGGGGTGGATCGTAAAAGCAGGAAGCTGAAAGTGTAATGCTTATGCACAGTAACTTCTCTTTGAGAGTGGGTGTCAGCGAAAAAAAATTAGCCATGTGGCAATGGAAAACAGAGTTTTCAAACAGAATGATACGCGAGCAAAACATTCTTTACCATGCCACGGGCACCATAACGGCAGTGGCAATTCTTATCATCAAGTTTAAAAATGTTTTTGTTGTATGAATCCTCACGATCTGCTCATAATTCAAGATGCTCTTGGTTGACAGGCAGCAAAGTGGTTTGTGTTTTTTCCGTCAAAGCGAAAACTTCGTGTGCACCCTTTAAAAGTTTTAGAGCAAACAATAATCATTCTTTTGACTTTGAAGACTTTTTCGACCGAAAAATCTCAATCAATAAACTATGTTCAGATAAAGGGAGGCGCTGAGTTTGTCCTAGTTCACAGTCCAGAATGTGTATTGTTTCTATAATTGAAAATCTTATTCTGGTGGAAAAGGATTATCTTAATTCGTCACAAGATAAAGTCCAACAAAGAAGTT
>JADBJO010035513.1:0-5000 GCA_016801955.1 Conus betulinus | reverse complement strand
TCTCTCTCTCTCTCTCTCTCTCTCTCTCTCTCTCTCTCTCTCTCTCTCTCTCTCTAACCAGAACCTACAATGAAAAAATATATTCGTCTAATCCAGCGAATATGTTATTACTTTTGTATCAAATTCTATAGTGCCTTACCTTTGTAAATGCCGTTTTATTGATACAAAATCAAAATAATCACTAACTACGATATTAAGCAAAGGGATTTTTTTTAGCCCTGCGATGTCCATGATCAACTTTTCTCCTATGTGCATTTGATAACAGTATCATCTTCATTTTTAGCATTTCTCTCTCTTTTTTTTTTTTTGTTGTTGTTAATGTGGTTGTTATGACTTTTGTAAAATGTTGTGATATGTCAGTTTTCAAAAGTACCCATTTCCTAGAACTGCCATAATCTTCAAGTCCAGTCGTTTACTACTTATAAAAAATACACAGTTTAATAGACATTTCCTTACTTATAGCTTACCAAACTATGGGTCGAATGCAGACAAACTGTGAAAACGTCAGTGTAAAGGAAACAAAAAGTTGAAATATGTTAGCAAAAGTGTGTAATGATAAATACAATGAAAAGTAATTAATAGGAAATAAAATGTGGCCTCGATCTGAGATCCAGTGACCATTATCTTTACAAGTTTTTTGCAATTTCATGTTAAGTCCTTGAACTTTGATACATAACTGTATTTTGTAAAAGAGGATCATATTGTCATGACAATACCTTACTATGATATTTTCAACAAACAAGATTCAAGCATTGTCATTTCCATACATTACATCTTATGCCATGATCTACTCTTGACGTTGAGCTGTGGCTTTGAATTCCAGCACCATCATAACAAGGAAGACTGAACAGATATTATCAATATCAACTATGTTGATTTTTTTCCCCTTCCAGTGGTTGATCCGGGGAAAAAAATGCCGACAAACTTAATGATTGTCACGTGTATACTAACATACATAAGCATACACACGTACAGCAGAAGCCCATAGACAATCCAGTCACTGTTGAATACAGAAACGGAAGTGGCTGATTCTGTGACAGGGTCCATTGAAGGTTTATGATTTTTCAGCTCAATTAGAAAGCACTACTTCTGACACACTTTTTAAGTGCAACTCATAATTACAGAAAACTAGACGTAAGCCTCCTGCTCTCCATCTGCCCCCCCCCCCCCTCCCCCCCCTCCCAGCTGATTGATTGTCACCAAGTATGATGGTAGATACTGTCCCAACTATGCTCTCGTGATTTTGATGTCACTAGTTTGGAAAGCAGGCGCTTGCCTCAGAAACGACCATCCCCAGTCATGTCCGTTTTCAGTTCTCCCTACTCCCACACCTTCCTATACAAACAAACGTGAAGCGTAAAACAAGCCAGTGTTGACAAGCTAAAATGCGTGTTAAGCCCATTTTTGTTTCGTTTTTAATGCATGTTATCATCTTGCGCTCCTTTTAAAAGAGGGGGAGGGGGCACATGTCACCTGTGTTTTAAGCACCTGTGTGTGGACTAGCTTATATACGCTACACCTCATCTACCAAGTCTCGAGACAATACTTCGAACGATTTCAAGCTGATGAATAAACGAATTAATGACTCAGATGGGAAAAAATTTAAGAAGACGGTCTCATGACAATGATTTGGCAGATTTCTAACTAGCGCATAAGCCCAACACGCTGGTCAGACCTCAGGTACCTACGTACGTTTGTCTATGCCATTATTATTAATGTATGTGCTCATACTGAGTGTACACGTGCATGTGCTCATATGTTTGCATGGGTGGGTTGGTGTGAGCCTGTGTGTGTGTGTGTGTGTGTGTGTGTATCTTGTATTAATTTCAGAATCTTCTTCCTCACTATCTCTCCTAAAATTAGTGCCTATAGTTCGTTATATCCTCACTCCCTCCTTCCCCTCATTCCCCCCTCCCCCGACTTTCTCCAGCCTTCCTTGTCCCCCATCCCCTCTTTCTGTGTTCCCTAGTCCCTGCCCCTCTTGTCCAATTCCCACTCACTTGGTACGTTACCTAACTCCCGAGATTCTCACTCTCTAATCTCATGAGACAGAAAGCCAGAAAGAAATGTCATAGTTGGGTGATTTCCTGACCTGTGCTCACAGCCAGTTTGCTTCATCAGAGCACTGTTCAGTTAAGTGTTCTTTATCAATTTATTCCATCGTTTTTCCATTCACTATGACGTCACAACCAAGAACTTCTGGTACTCAGCCTCACTGTACTTTTACACAGATCAGGTGCCGGAAATATTGAAAAGACGGTCAGTTGATACTGAATAAGATAAAGAACACCCAGATTGTGAGCAGCATACATCTGGCTACTTGAAAGGGGGGGGGGGGGGGGGGGGGGCCTTGACTGAATTATCACAGTGGCTGACTATTGAAAGCGTGCCAACTGGCTGAGCAGTGATCAGTGCGTCACGTACACACACACACATAAGAGGCCCTTGAACAAGCTTAGTGTTGCTGGCTCTGGGCAAACTTTTTGTGCCTGTCACTCAGTGAGAGAGGCCTTATAGGGGGTGAGTAGCAGCCACGAGATAGTGAATGAACTGCAAGCCCAGCTGGCGAAGGGGGCGTGGCTGACTGACTGACACGTGTCAGAGGTTTGCTGCAGAGATGGTTTGGAGTGGTGAGCTCACTCATAGACCTATCAGAATTCATCTTCAGGTTATAGACCCCCACAGGCAAGTGATTGACAGTTTTCATAGAAAATATTGCTTTGAACAGTGAGAGTGAAAGGGATGGTGTGCATGTGTGTGTGTGTGTGTGTGTGTGTGTGTGTTCCCTTTTCCTTTCTTTCCTTTCTTTTCTGTTTGCAGTGGGGCATAAGTGTGTGTGTGTGTGTGTGTGTGTGTGTGTGTGTGTGTGTGTGTGTGTGTGTGTGTGTGTGTGTTCTTCTTGTGTGTGTGTTTCATGTGTGTGCCAGTGGGTGTAAGTGTGTTATGTGTGTGTGTGTGTGTGTGTGTGTGTGTGTGTGTGTGTGTGTGTTTCTTTTTTTCTAACATAACCTCAATAGTCATATCACTAATTATTCCTCTGAATGTTGTTTCAGGAGTGCTGGTGTGAACAAGGATGATTTTCAACCTGTGGACTTCTTCCAGCTCTTTTTCTGCTCTTGGGGTATGTTGATTTATTGCTGTTTTTTTTTTTTTTTTCTGTTGGATATTACATACTTTCTGGTCTTTATTTTGTGAGTGGAGCATTTTTCCTTCTTTGTTCAGAGTTTGATTGCATGCTTTCTTCTTTTTATGTTGACACTAAAGATAGCATTCAATTTTTTTTTTTTTGCATTTTTTTTTGCACTGGAAATTACCAAAAATTTGAAATTGTTGTTGTCTTACCATTACTAACATTCTATAATTTAACAAAAGTACAGTTTATTTCCTCCATTTCCCAAAAAAACAGCATGAGAATTGGTTGCTTAGTTCCAGAGATATCCACATTTTACACATGATGGTATGAACAACGGAAATGAACGAGCAATCACTTATCTTCAATATATCAACGCTTATCTTGCGCTGAAAAGATTGAAGATAAGTGATTGCTCGTTCATTTTGTTCATGTTGCGCTTCACGTGCGTGCGTGCGTGTGTGCGTGCGTGTGTGCGTGCGTGCGTGCGTTTGTGCGTTGTGTGTGTGTGTGTGTGTGTGTGTGTGTGTGTGCGTGTGTGCGTGTGAGTGCATGTGTGTGTGTTTGTGTGTGTGTGCCCACGTGCTCGCGCGCGCGTATGCGTATGTGTGTGTATGTATGTGTGTGTGTGTGTGTGTGTGTGTGTGTGTGTGTGTGTGTGTGTACGTGCTTGTGTGCGTGTGTGCTTTGAACAGATAATTGCCGTAACTGCTGGGGGAAAATTATGTTGAAACATCGACATACAGATCTTTTTTATTTTAAGTGTTTCATTCCTGAAGAAGTCCATGCGGCGAAAGTGTGAGCCTTACTGGATTTGTCCCTTTTGGAAAAGATTATCAACTTGTTTTTTTTCATTTTAATCTTTAATATTTGTTAAGATAGATAGATAGATAGACAGACAGACAGACAGACAGATAGATAGATAGATAGATAGATAGATGAAGAGTCTGTTTTGACATTAATGAGAACACTGGCCGCCCTTATGTCATTAGAAGACTGCTCTGGCTCCCTTCACCCACCAACATCCCATAAACAGATGCTGTAGGACCTGGTTCAGAATATTGCACTGAGGCACTCATCAGTCTATCGAGCGCTTCAGGTAGTATCCTTTTCTATGAGGACCTGGCCAGAGATATGTCTGTAGCTGTGGTCATCTTGTAGGTCCCAGCAACAGACACATATGTGAAGGATGTTTGTGGCTAGGTACCTGTTCATCCTGTCTGCTCACCCCATGCAAGAACTTTACGGGATCTAAGGAACAAGCAGTTCATGAGATTCTTCTTGAGGGCCAGGGAAGGGCACGGCTCTTGCCAATGGTGTGTTCCTTGTGTTGTCGACATTATCTGAGTCTCAGATTGTCTCCATGGTAGACGTGTTGAATCGTTGTATTTAATTTGTATCAAATGCTCTCTCTCTCTCTCTCTCTCCTCTCTCTCTCTCTCTCTCTGTCTCTCTCTGTCTGTCTTTCTGTCTGTCTTTCTGTCTGTCTCTCTCTCTGTCTCTCTCTCTCTCCATCCCTCCCTCTCTCTCCTTCTCTCTCTCTCTCTCTCTCTCTCTCTCTCTCTCTCTGTCTGTCTTTTTGTCCGCATCCGTCTTCTGTCCTTCTGACTGTCTGCCTTTCTCTCGGTTCTTTCTCTCTCTCTCCCCCTCCTCGTCTCTCTCCACCTTCAGTATAGATTCTTTCAGACAATGTTCCTCTTTCAATACCTCTCTTTGTTTCCCTGAATTCATACTCTTACACAACACGCTCTCTCTCACCTCTTGTTTTAGTCTCTGTCTCTCTTTTTTCTCTGTTTCTATCTGTGTCTATCTCTGTCTATGTTCGCTCTACTCTCTCGTCTCCTCTCTGTCACTTCTTATTTCGGGCTGT
>JADBJO010035512.1:0-12162 GCA_016801955.1 Conus betulinus | reverse complement strand
TTAAATTTTCAGGCATGGCAATCTCATGTGAAAACTGTTTCATGTCATTTTTTTTATATCATCCTTGTACAATTTTTTCCGACAACTATGTAATGCTACCAGCCACTTCTACATGAATATACTGAATCTACTACGAAAAAGGGAACCCTCTTTCCAGGTTTTGACCAGATGGCAAACTGACTCACATTCCATGCTAAGAGCACACACACACACGCGCGCGCACAAAACACCACCTACACACACACACACACACAACACACACCACCACACACAAACAAACGTGTCAGCATGCATGCAGTGGCACACACACACGGGACACACACGGAAATGCGCACATGCATTAAGATTGGCCTGTTGCCCACACACACACACACACACCACACACACACTGACTGACTTGACACCAATTTATTGTCAGATTAGACTCAAAAATGTGGCACTGACATGCACACACACCACACCCACACCCACACACACAACCCACACACACAACACACGCGAGCGCCAAGCACACACACAAACACACACACTCACACACACTTCACACACATCCACACACACACACCACGTACACACACACACAGAGGTCTCTAACGATATATCATGCTACTTTGGTCTTTTGAGAGCAAGAGAATGAGGGATGAAAGAGAGTTTGAAAAGAAGGTCGAAAGATAGCATTCATTAACCGTAACAATTCGACCCGCTGTGTGCCATTGTTGTGGGATGATTGAATTTAAAGTTTTCAGACACAAACGTGGAATGTTTTACTCTTTTTTTTTTAGTACTCTAATTTTCCAACAAAAAGAAAAAAAAAAAGAAAAAGAAAAAATCAACTCACCATCCTTAATCAAAAGCAACCACTAAGAACAACAAACAAAATCTCACTTTCGTCACTGCTAAAGCCACAAACACACATGAAACAACACATGATCCCTGAATTTTCAGCAAATCAATGTTATATCCGCAGCCTTGTACTGGAAAGAATAACTAACAGTAACCATGTGTACCCTATAGATATAACCATGTACGGAAAGAATAACTAACAGATAGCCAGTGTACCCTAAAGATATAACCAGTCATTTAAATTCATCATTAAAAAATTCATTGCTCCACTGCATGGTTTTCAGTTTGATTTTTCTGCACTTTGTTCCTGCATTTGTCTGTCCATTGTATCTTCCACTGTATCAAAGAAAGAGAAATTCCAGAAATCACTAATCCATTCAAAGAATGCGCTCGAATGTATGCAGTTTGCGCTGACAGTTAGTGAAACCAAGCGCCATTCACAAACTACTCACAGGTCTTGCTCTGGTCACAGATTCTACCACTGTAAAGGTTCAGTGTGTTTCCTTTGCTGCCCACTTCCAACTGACTCCTACTAGTCACAGTTATTCTGCTGTCACAGCCCTTGTAACACTACCCCCTCCAAGCTTTCTTCCCCCCCCCCCCCCCCCCCCCATCTTCCCACACACACACACACTTCCCACACCCGCTCTCTCCCCCCTCTCTCCCCCCCACCTCCGCTCCTCAATCCTCCCCTCCCTCCGCCGCCGCTCCCCCACCCCCCCTCCCGCCGTCCCCCCCCCTCACGTTTCCCCCCTCGTCCCCCTACCCCCTACCCACCCACCCGGGCCTCGCCATCTTTTGAAAGGTGAATTTGTGGTGGAATTGTGTGCTATCTCTCAGCAACAAGACAGACGTTGGGGCCGAACTCGGTTCAACGAAGAGAGCAATGCCTTGCGTTAAAGCCCGTTGTAAAAAATAATAATAGACCTTCTTGTCGCACACACACACACACACACACACACACACACACACACTAAATGAAATGACAAAACATTTGGGAAAAAAAATGCCAGTGTGGACGTTGTACGGACAAAGAGTGAAAAATCGAAAGAAATGCATCACATCCGTGTGCCCAATAATAATAATCATCATCATCATAATCATAACAAACAAAACGAACAACACATGGACATCAGTTTTCAAATACTCTGTCTCCAGCATATCTATCTATCTATCTATCTATCTATCTATCTATCTATCTATTCAGGGGTCTTTAATTAGTGTTTACACCAGACTCAAATTGCTATGTAGTGAAGATGAAATTCTTAGCAAAGGCACTGGACGAATATGCCAACATTTTAATTTAGTAGGTTCGCCTTTCAATAAAAACACAAAATGCAACTAGAAAAAGGAAACAAAAATGTTTATATTCCAGCCACGAAAAAAAAAAGTAAACCATCATGCAGCTGACACAAAAGGAAGAACTTTGGTGAAATATTTAAATCTACACTGAGCATGCATCAACCATCAGCGCTTTACACATATGTGCCGTCTCGTAGAGCATGGTCATGGGCATGTGAGTTCCAATGGCTACAAGACACTCATGGGATCTGAAAACATCAACACATTCTACAGAATCTGTCGTCCTTAATCCACATAAACAGCCTCCCTCCTCCCCCTCCTCCCCACTCCCCTGCCAAACGCTCGCATTCCCTACCACCACTTCCTTCTCCCTCCTCACGTGTGCTTGAAGAGCCTCCCAGTGTGCACTTAGTGCATGCTGATAACCAGCGCCAGCTGTGTTTGAGCGGACCATGCATACACTGCAGACAGAGGAGATGATCCACACGTGGAAGGGATAACGCAGATAAAGAAAGGAGTCAGCGTAGGCTCTGACTCCAAGTCATCTAGTGCGACAAAGTGCGCACTGCACTGGTCCCCTCCCAAGATCCACGCATGTTGTGGAGACTTTTTCCTATTACTGATCACTATTCAGATCACGCGGGTTTTTTGTCAGACCCACAGCTGATAAAGGGGCGGTTCAGCAGCTTGTTCCTCACCTGTTGGCGCAGGTCATGTGCCACGCATTAAAATGTATAGGGTCCTGGGAGAGCCGCGAGATAAATATGCGGATAATTGATTGTGCCCATACATGAACTTTCTTTGACCAATGGCTACTAAGATCGTTAACAATCTCCTAAGATTTCATGAGCATAGTTCTGTCCGTTCATAAGATGAGATGTTTTTGTTGAGTCACTGGGTCATGGAAGACCCAGGAAGCACAGTAAAAGTGGGCCCTCACTGGACTCCTTCACGTGTCTTGTGGATATCTAACAGTTTTAATGGCCCCCCCCCCCCCTCTCCCCCCCCCCCCCCCGACTCCTTCACGTGTCATGTGGATATACAGTAACAGTGTAATGCCCCCCTCTCCCCCCCCCCCCCCCCGACTCCTTCACGTGTCATGTGGATATCTAACAGTTTAATGGCCCCCCTCCCCCCCCCCCCCCCCCCCGACTCCTTCACGTGTCTTGTGATATCTAACAATTTAATGGCCCCCCCTCTCCCCCCTCCCCCGACTCCTTCACGTGTCTTGTGGGATATCTAACAGTTTAATGGCCTCCCCCCCCCAACTCCCTTCCACGTTTCTTGTGGACATAAAGTTAACTGACCCTCCCTGAACTCCTTCACGTTTCTTGTGTATATCTTGTTTTGAGACTTTCTCATTTCATATACAACCCTCCCTCCTCCCCCTCATCTCACCCCACCCTCACTCACTCCCCCCCCCCCCCCCCCCCCCCCCCTTCCTTTCCTTCCTATCCGGACCAGGCCCTTCACTCTTTTCTGGCTTTCTTTTTCCCAACAAATGTTCCCATTTAACTTACACTGGTGGAGGATACACGGTCTATTATCCGTATCCCTCCTTTAAACTTCTGTCCCTAAACTTACACTCTTAGAGGATGCACCGTCTATTAGCTTTTAAATCTCCCATTTCTGTCTCTTTGGATCCCCCCCCCCCCCCCAACTCCCGCTTCCTGCCCACCACCGAGCCTTTCCTCTCTTTGAGATACATATACACTCACTAACATACACAATCATTCGCGCGCGATCACACGAACACATACACACGCACGCATACACGCACACACAACACACACACACCACACAACACACACACACACACACATATATATATATAATATATATATATATATATACACTATATATATATATATATATATATATACCACATACACCACATGCACGCGCTTGTGCGCGGAACCTCGTGCGTGCGAGCGCGCGCAACCACACACACCACACACACACACACACACACACACACACACACACACACACCACACACGTATTCTGTATCTTATTTTATAAATACCGTGGTCTTTGCTCTTTTCGTCAATCCAACGACTAACAATGACAGGAAGTGAACAGTGACCCATCTCTCTGTCGTCATAAATTTGTGTTTTCCAGCTGTATTCACACTTTATGCGAAGCTGAATAAATGCCTTTATCATGTATGTTTGAAAAATCGATATCCTTATTCGCATTTTACTAATGGCAGCAACAGCACAAAGAGCAGAGAGAAAGGAAGAGGCGAGGGATTTGGAGTGAGAGAGAGAGAGAGAGAGAGAGAGAGAGAGAGAGAAAGAGAGAGAGAGAGAGATGGAGGGAGGGAGGGAGGGAAAAGAGAGAGCAGCATATAGTGTTTTAAGGAAAAAAAAAAAGTAACCTGAGAGGATTTGCTGATATTCGAAATTCGATTCCCAGTTTTCAACTATTTTCCTTTTCACATGATGAACACCATCCTGCTTGTAAGTTGTAGCTGCCTATTACAATGCGTACGATGAAGTTCAAACTTTCCATATCACATTAATAAACACATGGCCACCAACATTTTGGAATCTGACATAGGAAACCAGGAAATGAAGAAGTTGAGTTGGGCTGAAAAGGAGGCACTTTGGTTTTGAACTGAACGCATTTATAGACCCTGGTACTCAATTTGAGAATGCAGGGTTGAAAAAGAAAATACATTTCCACAGCATATAACTGCCTGAATTCACAAAACATCTTTTAGACTTAATTCTGCAATACTTTTTAGCTCTGTCTAGGACTAGAGAAATCTTAAGTGAACTGAGTTGATGTGTTAGTCAGGCTTAACACACCAAGGCTATCTATCTCTGTACTCACACACACGTATGTGCACTCATGCACCCGCCAAACTTTGTGAGACCTGACCCTCCTTTAAACATCAATAAAAATAAAAACACATTGCATAGAAAGCTGCAAGTGCCAAGACCAGGAGGCCCAATGTAGAATAGGATATAAACTTACACATTGATAAACGCTAACATAACTACTGTCGTCGTACTGAATACTTGCAATTGCTTTTGTACAGTACACTGCTTTTACCTTGATACCTTTGCAAGTACCTTTTATCACCTCTAGCAGGAATTTTAGAAAGAGAGGGGGTTAGTTACTGCCAAGGACATTGACAAACAAAGCACAGGACAGACACGCATTTCGACCTCTTGGGGTCTTCTCTTCAAGCAAAAAAAAAAGAAATCATTTGACATTTAGGACAGTACAAACAAAGAATGAAGAGAGACTTATCTGATGCCCATGTGGAGAATGGCCACCAGAAGGAAATGTCATCAGAAAAAGTTTCTCTTCGTTCTTTGCACTGTCCTAAATGTTAAATGTGATCTATGTTTTTGCTTGAAGAAACCCAAGAGGTCGAAATGCATTGTGTCTTGTCCTGTGCTTTGTTTGCCAATGTCTTTGGCGGTAACTAACCCCCTCTCTTTCAAAATTTTGCCATCAGTCGCTCCATTTTGAAAAAATGTAGCAGGAAATCGAAACATTCTCTTCACATTAATAAAGACCAACAACACTCCTTTCTTTGTTAATACCTGCAGACGCCTTAGCACAAAGTACAGATTTATCCTTACACATGAGCAAAAACCAACTACAACACTGCATTCGTAAGTAATGTACGTAATTTTATTGTACTGTAACTGAATGTTACAATCTGTGGCATTTACGTCCAAACGTCCCATAACACATCAAGAGGCTGCACAACACAACAAACATACATCATCATTCTTGTTACTCCCTATTATAATACGTCGCACAGTATTCAAAACTTCACACATCATCAAACACCAACAAGACTGCTTTTCTTAGTATCTGTAACTGTCGTTTACAACACGTGATATGAATTCCAAACTTTCCTTGCATTCAAAGAATGGGATGGAACGTATGCAGTTTGTGCCGACACTCAGTTAGTGCAACAAAGTAACATTCACAAACTACTCACAAGTCTTGTTCTGGTCACAGCCAGCGCCACTCTGAACCTTCCCTTGCGCTGCTCTTTCCAGCTGACTGCCAACAGTGATGGTCCTTCCTCTGTCATGCGCACAACCCTTGTTACAACTACTCACCAGAACTTTTCCTTCCCTCCCCCTCCCCACTTTCCGCGTGTGCGTGTGTGTGTGTGTGTGTGTGTGTGTGTGTGTGTGTTTGTGTGTGTGTGTGTTGTGTGTGTGTGTGGTTAAACTGATGAGCTCCATTGTTGTTTGCAGAAAGTTTACAGCTTTTTTTCAGATCGTAAGTTCCTAAACACTGAACGATGACCTGTCCGAAAATTTGTGTTTGAATCAATATATTCAGTTCTACAACCATTTAAAATGTTCTTATCCACGTTGTCAACTGCATGAGATAATGGTCGCTACTGTCTTTATCTTTTGTTCTTTTCTCAATCGACAACCATGAAACTGATGCACAATAAATTTCCAGTATGAATTAAAAGAACCACAATCATAGTCGTGCTAAGACATGTCCCTAAATTATACTCTTCTTGCAAAGGCTTTTAGAGGAAGAAATGATTACATCATGATTTTGAATGAATGTGAAGTGCCAATATGGTTAGGACAGGAAACAGGAGGGCAGAACGAAAAAGAAAAGAAAGGAAAAAGAAAACCTGATCGAAAGATAGCACACCTAGCTACAATATTTAAGCTTACTCTTTAAAAAGCATGTTCAGAATGTTGTTCTTAAATGCAATAAAAAGCCTATCTGCCATGGAAGCAATGACAGCCAAAGGCACTGAACAGCGCCATATCTACCAACTGTGTCACGCTCTTGTACTCAGTGCCATTGATTATGGATTAGGGTTTACAACACTGTCCAACAGCAAGCTTCTCAAATTAGAAAAAAAAAAATCAAAATAAGCAATGAGATGATGCTGGGAACCACAAAGAACACACCAGTTCAAACTATGCGATACCTGCTCGACCTTCCCTTCAACGCAGACAGGACTCAAGCTAGAACAGATGAAGGCCATATTTCAGAGCACTTGAAAATCTCCCAAACCTGTTTCATGCGGCGGTCAAAGAAACAAAAAGGCATTCGGCTAGGACGTGGAAAATCATAGACGTGACAGGCAGAAGACAGTATACAAACAGCTTGTGCGCCAGACAGCAGAACTCAAAGAAGCGCGAAGGAATGGGAAAAGTATCCAGACCACTTGAAACACCTCTACCAAATTGCCATCGCTCCAGAATTCGGAAAACATTGTCGAGAATGGCCGAAGCGCAAAGCCAACGCAGAAATGCAGATGCAGGTAGAAGGACCTGTGCACAAAAGATAATATTATGATATACACACTGACGGTTCTGTCACCAAAGGTAAGTCAGGCTGGGGATACATAGTGAAGCAAAGTGGGCGCGAACTATTTGGAATGAACTAATGCGCAGCCTTCCATTGGAGAGACTCTTATGGATGTACTGCCGTGGATATGCTGGAGTTAAAGGAAACGAGAGAGCAGACACACTGGTTGGCAAGGCAATAATAAGAACTGAATTACAGCTTGGCCGATGATGTGATAAGAAATCGGAAGGATCACTTCAGCAAACAAGAGCAAAGCACTATACCATAGACCCTCCTTCAGACTTGACATCAAGAGAGGAAGTGGCCGCACATCACACATAAGGGAAAGAGCAAGAAACATCACCAATCAAACAAACATTGGAATAATCTCAAGGCCAACACTGCAAAGCACACTGGGCCTTTCCAACAAGAGACACAAATGATCAAACTCATGTCAACTGAGATAAGACGTGAATCTCTCAGGGCCTCAGCGCAAACTGTAGACGTGTGTGCCCTGGTGTGTGATCATCAGTGGGGTGATACCACCGCATTAATTGACAGTCCCACGGACAGGAGTGTGCAAGCCTTGGTGTGTGTGTGTGTGAGAGAATGAGTGAGTGAGTGTGTGTGTGTGTGTGTGTGTGTGTGTGTGTGTGTGTGTGTGTGTGTGTGTGTGTGTGTGAGAGAGAGAGAGAGAGAGAGAGAGGAGAGAGTGTGCGTGGCGGGGGGGGGGGGGGGGGGGGGGGGGGAGGGGGTAGAGTACGCACATACGTACACGCCCACATACAAAGACAAACAAATATACACACACATATATGTACACATACATATGCAGATATGAATTTAGGCTCACACAAACCCACAAATTACATGCAAACGTACTTCTGCACACGCACACCATACGCGCACATACATGCACACACACACACACACACTGACACACACACACACACACACACACACACACACACACACACACACACACACACACACACATGCGTGCGCGCGTTTGCGTACACATACACACACAAGCGTGCACGCACGCATGCGCACACACGCACATGCACGTTTCACATACACCACAACCACGCATGCGCGCGCGCGCGCGCGCGCCACACACACACACCACACACACACACACACACACACATACACACACACACATACACACACACACACACACACCACACACACACACACATGCGTGCGCGCACACACATGGGGCCCGTGCCCACACATTCATTCACACACATGTGTGCATTCACTACACTCACATAAAAAAAGAAACAACCAAGGTTAGGTAGACACTCTAGGTTTAGTCCAGCAGTTAGGCTAATGCGTAGGTAAACACATCTTCTAAGTCGTAGCCACGAGACCCTCTTCTTCAGTGATCTCATCTTAGTTGTTAATCCATTATCCATCAGCTTCAAATCATGCGCAGTGTGGTCTCAAAACTCAGCGGATGTGGTGTAGCGTATATGGACTGGTCCGCGCGCCCGTGACGCCTCCTTGATGAAACCCATACGTGAAGCTTTTTATCTGCTTCCATTATCGCTAAGGTTTTTAAAGTAAAATGTACTGCAATTTTTTTTTCTTTTTTCTTCATGTCACTGTGAGAATTAGCTTCTCATAAAATTGCAAACAATATTACTACCCTCAGTGCTTTAAAAAAGCAGCGTTATGAGCGTCTTCAACCACTGCTGATCAACACGTAATTTTAAAATATCATGATCAATATGTAAAGCACATATGTTGATCTTAACTATCAATAACAGCATGCTCCAACCCCCCCACAGACATGTCCAGTTAGTTGTTCATTACTTAAATGGTACAGTTAAGGGCTAGGCTTATGTTTTCTGCATTTGTATTGTTACATCTTTTTAACCTTTCATATTTCTCCCCCACTGTCCAAAAGTAATGAAGAAAAATCCGTAATTTTCTTCTTAAGGCCTTGGGTAAAAACTAAAACCCCCCTGTGCGGAAAGATTTTTTAATACTTCTTTTTTGATAAACTTCCTGTTGAAACTTTTTTTTTTTTTTGCTGTCCCAGCCCCTGCGCCACCTCAGAGGCCAGTGTACCCACGCCGCTCATTCCGACATCCCGTCCACAGCCACAGCCGGGTCGGCCCGCCGCAGCCCCGGCACCGGCAATCCACAGGGAACAGTCAATGTCAAGTCGTCAAGAGGCAACCCACCGGAGGAGACACTGTACTGCTGCAGAGTCACTTCGGTGGTGTTCAGTGGCGCCTGTTCTGATCTAACATACGCAGGACACCACCTACTAAGCCCCCCCCCCCCCCCACTGACGACAATAATTGCTTAGTCGCGGAGTCGGCGTGAGTGAGCTCTCTCTCCGGAGGGCGCCACCACGTCCGTCCAACGACAGCCCCCATGGACTCGCCGATACCGGTTGACCCCGACGTAACCAAACCAAGACCAAAGACGTGGGAGAGGACATCGAAGATTGAGGTCACCATGAGAGCAGGGCATGAAGGGCCACAGAATTTGAGACATTTTTTTTTATGCTGATCGATGAGAATGAGATGATTAAGATGATGCTACGGATTTCCATTTCGGTCTGAGACTACATGACAGGGCTGTACTCTACGCTTCCTTTCATAATATATCCCGGCGTCAACCAGGCCCGAGAGTTGGTTCTGAAATTTTGAGCAACACTCTCAGAAAAAAGCATCCATTAAGTGGATGAAACTCGGACTGTGAGGCTCCCAGTTTTCTCAACTGAGTCCGCAGCAAACTCAACTCTCTGGGTAGGAGCCAGTCGGGGCCAGAAAAACCCACATGACTCTGATGGGATGTTTTTCTCGAACCCACGACCTCCCCAGCCGGGAGTCCGCGACGCTAACACTTCGCACTACGGCGGCTGGTTACCAATGCGGAAAGAGTGTACATCATATGTCCAGTATCATTCAACAGACGAACTACTCCCCCAGTCCGGTTCAAGTCACAGTGTCGGGACGATGAGAACTGAAAACCCTCTTTCCCTCGCCCTGCCTGGTATCACCTTCATGTTAGGGACTGATGGATGGTGAGTTAGTTGGTGATAACGTCCAGCTAGCCTTAAGTCTCCAAAGGGACACAATGTACCCAGCCAGATTTTTTCCTTTTTGTGAAGGGGGGTCGTGGATTCTCGTGATGATACAAGCAGGTTGTGGCTAGCTTTTTATGTTGCATGCACCAGACATCACTGTCCAACCCTTCTCCCTCTCCCTCCAACCTCCTACGCTCCCTCCCCTCACTGTCCCACACGCCCTCTCCCCTCCAACTCTATCCCTTCCCCTCACTGTTCCACCCTGTCTCCTCTCCCCTTCCCTCACCTGTCACCCTCACCCAATGTCTCACCCCGTTTCCTCTCCCTCTCCATCCTGCTCCCCTCCTACCCTCACTGTCCCACACTCTCACTCCCCTACACCTCTGTTCACCTTCCCCCACTGTCCCACCCTGTCTCCCTATCCCTCCCCCTCACTGTCCCACCCTTGCCTCCCTCTCCCCTCCCAACTCCTGCTCCACTCCCCGTCACTGTCCCACCCTGTCCTCCCTCTGACTCTCCCCTCCCCCAGTCACGTCCCACCCTGCCTCACCTCTCCCCTCCCCCTCCTACTTCCCTCCCCCTCCCTGTCCCACCCTGCCTCCTCCCCACTCCCCCTTGCTCCCCTCCCCCTACACTGTCCCACCCTGGCCCCCTCTCCCTCCCCTCCTGCTCCCCTCCCCCTCACTGTCCCACCCTGGCCTACCTCTCCCCTCCCCCTCCTACTCCC
This sequence comes from Conus betulinus, assembly GCA_016801955.1. Taxonomy (NCBI): domain Eukaryota; kingdom Metazoa; phylum Mollusca; class Gastropoda; order Neogastropoda; family Conidae; genus Conus; species Conus betulinus. The sequence goes on along the minus strand of JADBJO010035512.1, from coordinate 943 downwards.
CCCCCCTCACTGTTCCATCATGCCTCCCTCTCCCCGCCCCCTCCTGTCCCCTTCCCCTCACGGTCCACCCTGTCGCACTCTCCCCTCCCCCCTCCTGCTCCCCTCCCCTCAACTGTCCCACACTGCCTCCTTCCACCCCCTCTGTCCCCTCCCCTCACTGTCCCACATGTTCTCCCTCTACCCTCCCCACACGTCCCAATGCCTCCCTCTTCCCTCCACCTCAAGTCCCCCCCTCCTCTCCATCCCCTCTACTCCCTCCCCCTCACGGTCCACCCTGGGTTCCCCGCTCACCTTCACTCCTGCTTCCCTCCTCCAATGTCCACATGTTCCCTCTCCCGCTCCTCATGCTCCCCTCCCCCCTCACTGTCCCAACCTCCATATCCCCTCCCCTCCGCTTCCTCCTCACTGTCACACCCTGTGTCCTATACCATCCCCATCACTGTCCCACCCTGCCTCCCTATCCCCTCACCTCCTGCTCACCTCCCGTCACTGTCCCACCCTGCTCCCCTCCCCCCCCCATGTCCCACCGGCCTCCTCTCCCTCCCCTCCTACTTCCCATCCCCCTCACTGTCCAACCATGCATCCCTCTCCCTTCCTCATGCTCCCTCCCCTCACGTCCCACCCTGCCTCCCTTCCCCTCCCCCTCCTGTCCCCTCCCCCTCCCGTCCAACAAGCCTCACTCTCCCCCCCCCTCTACTCCCTCCCCCTCACTGTCCCATCCTCCTCCTATCCTCCCCCTCTGTAACTTCCCCTCACTGTCCACCCTGCTCCTCGCCCCTCCCCCTCTGCGCCCTCCCCTCACTGTCCCACCTCTGGCCTCCCTCTCCCTCCCCCTCCTACTACCCTCCCTCACTGTCCAAACGGCTCCCTTCCCCTCCCTCTCTCCCCTTCCCCTCCTGGCCCACCCGTCTACCTATCCCCCCCCCCTGTCCCCTCCCCTCAC